>JADZMA010000733.1:0-30326 GCA_020796225.1 Arion vulgaris | reverse complement strand
ATGGAATTCCATAAACATTTCCCGGTGTTTGCTGTTATCTCAGATGTTTTGACGTTCTTCCGTCTATAAAGTCAGGCTGCCCAAAATGTTCTCTCTGTCTTCCTATGTCTTGTCTCTCCTCATTTTACCAGTTTTCACAATGTGTTCTAATTCTTCCTTTCTCATCACGTCTGAAAAAATGATGACCTCTTTCTTATATTGATCTTCTTCTTTATCGTTCTTTCTTACTCAATTTTAATCACTCTGTGATATGTTTGATCTTTGCCAAGAAAGTGTAATCTGTTGCACATTGGTTTGGTAGGCTCCCAAACGATAGACTTGCACATTTGGGACATGCATCGATTTCAGCCAAATCTCCTTAGTCACCTCTTACGACATGCGTGGCAGGTAACTGTGGTTCTATTCTTTATACCCCAAATTTGGGCCCGTAACCACTGGCGAAATGGCTTGTAAAAATGGCTTTTGCCCTGGTCCACTAAGAGTTAAGCAGATTGAAGTTACCCGTTGTACAAGTACAGCTGGATGCCTGAGGGCATAGTGAGGAGTGTTTAATCAGCTCATGATTCACAACCATAAGTAGCCACTGGAAAATGCATGCTCTCAATATTTTTAATTTTAATATTTTGCTGGTGCTTGCTTAAATGTTCTTCATCGTGTTTAGCTTTGATTGCTTATGTGCCAATCTTCTTCAGATCTCTTTGGAGCAGTCACCGTTATTGTCACAAGGTGTTAAATTGCTGGATCAATTCAACATCTCTTTTCAATGATTCATTTGAGATAATCATAACTTCTGTCAAACAAGATAGTAATACAAGTACAACAATGGACTGTTGCTGTTATTGTTTCGATCTAGCAGTTCTTGTGGGTGTTTACTCTGGTTCAATGCAATGCATTGTATTGCTGGGAGTTGATTTCCTGTCCACCAGCTTTTTCCTTATCATAGAGCTACTTAGGTAACCTATTTCTTTCTTTCTCAATCCTGTTTGCCTACAGTGTCAGGTCAAGAAGAGATTTCTAAACGGGCCCTTGTATAGCTAGGTAACCTATACTCTCCTAAACACCATTTATTCAAGCTGTGATCTTCATGCTATCGATCACGGCTCTGATAACATACAGCCAGCCGGCTCAGGTAAAGATTCTAGGAAATAAGACCACAAATGTTGTGTGATCTTCGCATTCCAGTGTTGTATATAGACTCATTCATTTTAAAAACAATACAACATGCTAAATCAAGGTTACAAATGAAGTTTAAAGCTAAGGAATATCTGTATTATTAACATTTTTCATCAATAAAAACCACGAACACAACTAAATAATCACTAACACACACTAAATAACCCCGAACACACACTAAATAACCACGAACACACAGAACTGTGTAAAATTGCAGCAAACCTTAGTGGTCTATCAAACATATACAAAAACCAGCCCTCATTTAACAAGAATTTTCAATTTCTCATCTGAGCTAGTCGGCCTTATGTTGCTGGGGACCATGTATAGAATTACATACATAGTTTGACTGAAACAGCACAACCAAACAGAACAATATAAAGACAGTGTTTCACAAGCTGACCTGTTGTGTGGCATTCTTGACATCCTTAGCAATAGCATTCAGCTGGTCCAGCAAAACTTTTTCCAACTAAGGATGACAAGAAGTAATGATTTATGAAAGAATGCAAAAAACAACACTGCTTTATATGATTAATATTTTTCAGAGGGGAGAGTTGCAGTAGCGTAGTTGTTAATGAACTCGCTTCTTAGGCTAGTGGTTCGTGTTCAATTCCACAGTTGGAGTGGAATTTTGTCAGACTAACGGCTCTCATGTTTGCTCACCCTCAATTGTGTAGCAGAAAAGCATTGTGAGTAAGGATGCCCGCATGATGTTGACCACATCACCATCATGTGCCGACAGTCAATGAAAAGACGCAGAATAACACTGTATTACCCTAGATCATCATCACCAACTGCCATGCTGGCTGGCATAGGCAATCATGGATCTCCACAAATTTCTGTCTCTGTTGTTTACTATCATCTCAGATGTTGATACTCTTCCATACCATGAAGTCAGGTTATCCAAAATTGTCTCTCTGTCTTGTCTCTCCTCAATCTTTACCGTTGTTACAATGTGTTCTATACATCCTCCTCATCACATGTCCGAAAATGACGACTCGCCTCTTCCTTATATTGATGACTAGCTGTACTGCCATGCATATGCCTCCAACAAAAAATTGAATTACGTCCCAGCTGATATTCTGCTTCATTGCTACTAATGTCGCGCCCCAGTTGACATACTGCTTCATTGCTACTAATGTTGCGTCCCAGTTGATATACTGCTTCATTGCTACTAATGTCGCGTCCCAGTTGATATTTCTCTTATCATGATTCGAAATGAGTAGAAATCCTATGAAGAAACAAACCTGTATTGCGTATTTTAACTTCAGCTTGTTTGTAAAATTGCAGTGAAACGATTATTTTATGCTATGAAAGAGATCGAGGTTTCCATAGTTTTAAAACATATGTCATAGAATCTTGTGTATATATGAATGTGTATACCGTAGACTTCCGGAAACAATCATAGCAAATTGTAAACAAGCTTAGAAACTCTGATGAAATAGGGCGTGTTCAGTTTTTTTCTTAAATTGTCAGCTACCTATTTCAAACTATGACAGGTAGCATCCCAACATCAAAACAAACATATCCTGTAATTTCAGCTAAATCTGTTCAGTAGTTTTCGAGTCTATAGGTAACAAACAAACAGACAAACATCCATTTATATATATATAGTAGAAGTAGATAAGCTTTCTCTTGTGTCTTGATCTCATTCAACACCTCCACATTTGTCATTTTAGCAGTCCATAGGATTCTCATCATTCTTCTGTAAAAAAACATCTCTGTGGCCCTCAGAGATTTTTCAATCTGTTTGTTCACTGTCCATGACTGACTCGCATCCATGTCAGTATTGGTTCTATGTAGCACTGTATAACTCTCATTCTGATCTCAATTGACAATGAATTGTTGCTATAATGCTTCATTTTGCTTAATATAGATACAAGGGCTGCTTAGACTTAACTCCATTATCTCAAACATTATCAAAAAATGGTTCAGAATTAATACTACATACAATAAGAGAAACCAGTCAGACTTACTATTGAATATTTATTGGTGAAATAGATTTCAGTTTAGCTGAGAACTGATAGACAAACTGACGATCTTCCAAACTTTCCCTGTGAAAATATAGAAACCTTTGTAAAGGTGGAACAACTGAATACATCAAACTTCTTCACCATCGCCCCTATGGAAACATAGGTCCGACAAGGCCTTCCAAGTCCACTTTTTTGAATCAACGCAGCTTTTTAATGATGTTTGGATTTTTCTAGTAATTACTTTCAGTAGTTTGCCATTGCTTTCTGAATGGGTGGTGCCACGCCCTTTTGTAAAATCCACGCTGAAACAATTTGCTAACCAAACAGCGTGATTCGAACTCAGAACGTCGGGGTTAATAGACGAGTCACTAACCCCTAAGCCACATACACTACTATCTGTACCTATTGAATATTCCCAGTTTGGGTTAGAACTTCTATTATTATTCTTTTGTCGTCACACTGTTACTGGGTTGTTGCAGAGTGTTGGGGTCTTCTGTTTTTGTCTTGCGCTGCTCTAGTAGCTTGGGTGAGTTCTTTTGCTTTTTGACAGGATTCTACTATGCCATTAAACATCTTTTTCGTGGTCTTCCTCTCGCCTTCTTTCCTGGTGAGAAGACTGTATACACTGGAGTTTGGCTGCATTGTTATTAAGTTGTCGAACCAGTTCTTTCTTTGTTTCTAAATGTATTTCAAGCAACGTTCTGTTCCAACTTTCTTTCTAATGCTGATGTTCATGACTGTCTTTTCTTGTGTTGTTGGTAACTTGTCATAGGCATGGCATTTCACATGAAGTTATTTTCTGTGACTGTGCTTTGCTCATGTTTGGCTCTGGTAACACAGAGTAGGCATGAAAATGTTGTTGATCATCTGTTGTTTAGCTGTCAGTGAGATGTTATATGCATATTAACAAAACACAAATTTGTACAGACGGTAACTGTGGTGAATTTACTAACAGATAAACTTCATGTTTCTTCTTCTTCTTCTTCTAACCAGGGCTGCGAGTTTCACTCTTGGGCAGCCAATGCCAGTTTGTAGAATCTGCATGTGTTCTGTAGTTGTGGGAGACTAGTGTAAAGGGTATTATGAACAGATGGGTGTGGTGGGAGGAGTTCCTGTCTAGCTTTATGTAGTCCAGGACATTCAAGCAAGATATGCTGTACTGTCTCACATGAGTGACTGCACTTTCTACAGTGTGGTAGGTGTGTGGGGTTTATTCTGTGTAGGTGGTAATTCAGTCCAACATGTCCTGTTCTTAACTGAAAGATAGTGCTTTGATCTTTTCCTTGTAGCAGATTTATATTGTCCTTGGGGTTTGGTCTATTCATCTCTGCATACATGTCCCGACCAGTCATCCCCATAGCCCATCCGTTCAGCCAATCTTCTCTGGAGTTGTTTTTCAGAATCTGTTTTATACTTTGTATGCTAACAGGTTTGTCTATTTGTGGTTTTGATGATCCCTGTTTGGCCAGATGATCTGCTTTGTCATTTCCTGGGATATTTGTGTGCCCAGGAATCCACTGTAGAATGACATTAATATCAAAGGAGGAAATCAGATTGTGGATGACTAATGCCAATGACTGGATCTCGCTTGACTGATTCTGCTGTTTTTCTAAAGCTTGTAGTGTGGACTGTGAGTCAGTGAATACTATCATGTATTGGACAATATTCTCTCCAAGTTCAAACTGCTGGTGGACTAGTTCTACAGCGGTCTTTATGGCTATAATCTCTGCCTCATAGTTAGAACATATATTACCACAAGGAGCACAGTAACTATAGGTAGTTCCATCTGATATTTAGGTATATGCCAAGAGTCGTAAGTAGTGGCTTTGAAAGCTGAACCATCAGTGTAGGCATGGATAGAGGAAGTTGGATAACTGTCTATTGTCTCCAGTGCGCAGGTTTTAAGATCGGTGCAAGTGTTGCTTTGTTTATAGTTTTGTCAAGGAGGTATTTCTGGATTACTGGTTGTTTTATGTTTAGCCATGGTGGTGGGCAGCATCTTGTGATGGTTCTCTGTCAGTTGAGAGATGGTAGTGTTCTTGATTTTTCCAACTCCAGCAATGATTTTGCTGATTCTTTGATTGATTCCACCTGTCAATAGTTTGTCTGTTGGATGGTTGTTTCTATTCTTTATATCGCTCGACTGCTTCTATTAGTGCCTTCGCTCTCCTAATATCTAGTGGTTCAATGTTGGCGCAATTTCACAAGCAGCAGTTAGAGTGTTTCATTCCCCACATATAAACCTGAGACCCTGATTCTGCACTCTGTCCAGGATGTTGTGATGTGCCTACTTTGCTATAGCTTGGAGAGGAAGGCAGTTGTCCATTGTAGATCTTCATAGCAAGATATAGTTGCCTAAGGGTGCTCTTTGTCTGCACCCAGGTGGTGCTAGCAAGTCTTTTAACCATGTTGAGTCTTTTAGATGCTTTTTATTTTATGTTGTTAATGTGTTCTGTCATCCTCAGTTGTTTGTCTAACTTGACTCCCAGGTAAGTCGGTTTTCCTCCTTTTTAGCAGTGCTCCATTCATTGTGCAAAGGTTCTTGAGTTGTTTTGGGGCTGGGAGAATGAGTATCTACAGTTTCTGTCATTGACTTTAAGCTTTCATAGGTTGCAATATGTTGAGATTATGGCAAGGGTTCTATAAGTTTAGCAGTTAGTACAGGGTATTTCTCGCTTGTCCATATTACAAGGTCATCAGCAAAAAGGGCTTCTGTGTGTTTAGAAGGGATGGGAGGTCATTGATGAAGATGAGGAAAGGGTGCAGCTAGAGGCAGAGCCCTGTGGGAGGCCTTCCTCTAGTGTTCTCTTGAGGACATTGTTCACTAAAAGATGTTCCAATGGTTCTGTTTTGGAGAAAAGCTTGTATCCATTGTAACATCTTTCCATGGATCCCTATATTGAGCATCTTCATCAAGAGGCCCTTCCTCCAGACTCTGTCATATGCTTGCTGTAAATCGATGAAACCGCGTTGTGTGCTTTCATTCTGGAATCCATCAATTGTATTCTGCACAAGTCTGAAGAGTTGGTCTTCTGTTCTGCAGCCCTTCTAAACCCTGCCTGGGTATTATCATGACTGGGTTTTTCAAGCCACCAATAAAGTCAGTTATTAACCATTCTCTCCGCTAGCTTTCCTAAACATGAGGTCAATGAGATGGGCCTGTAACTTAGGGTCGCTCTACTGGTTTCCTTCTTGAGGATGGAGTGATATTGGCTGTTGCCAAGCAGCAGGTATTGCCTCTCTCAAGTTCTATTTATAGCGAACAGCAATATCAACCTAGCCATCTTGCCCATATGGCATAACATTTCATTCTTAATCTTATCTGGGCCTGGGGCTTTCGAGGTTTTCAGTTTTTCATTGCTGTTTCCATCTCGCATCAGACTAAAAATCTTGTTCAAATGCACATACATTGCTACTGGTGCATTTTTTACTTTTAAAGATTTTCCATAAAGCTTTATCCAGCTGTTTTCTTCTTATGCTTCTGTTAACGCTAGCAAAGTGTTTGTTGAATATTTCAGCTTTTTGCATCTATGATGGTTTCATTGTTCTTTGATGGGTCTGGGAGTTTCTTTCTTTCTAGTGCCTGTCAGTTTGTTTATCAGATCCCATGCCTTGTGGCCATCTTTATTTAGATCAAGTTTCTGACACGTGTCTTGCCACTTCATCTTCTTTGCTGCTTTAATTAGAAGCGCTAACTTTAGCAGTCAAGCGATTATAATTGGTTTTATTAACTCGATTAGGTTCTTTTCAGCTTGTTTCTTGCTTTCTTCTATCCATCACTGCTTTTCTAGATCTTTGTTCCAGTATGGCTTATATTTTCTGGTGTTTCCATTTGAATGGCCTTCTTGCAGCTTCCAGTATTTACAAATATGTTAGCAAAGACAGTATCGATATTTTCAGTGAGGTCAATTTTGTCCATGCCTATGTTGGTCTGGTTCTAAGAGCGCCAGTCTGCTTTTCTGAAATTCCAGAACTTTCTATTTCTATAGACTGAGCTTCTGAGTTGCTTGGTGGTAACAGAGATAAGTATGGGGAGATGGTCGCTACCTATATCATCCAAGACAGTGATAGTTGTTGCATCTATAATGTCAGCTGATACTATGGTAAGATCTGGTCTGCTATTCGTACCATGGGCTCTGTGTAGAAGTGTTGGTTTGTTTCTGGCTCTGCATTACGTGAGGTTGGATGAGTTACACAGGTCTTCAATGTCTCTCCTCTTTGTTGTAATCTTTGTAACCTAAGGCTGGTGTGTGTGCATTAAAGTCTCCTGCAATAATTGTTCTGGTGTACATGGGTTCCTTGAACGCTGGTAGAGGTGCAGGTTGGTGGACAATAGATGTTATGTACAGTATATCTCACTCCATCAAACCACACTTGGATGGTCTGGGTGTCTATGTTGTGTGGTCTGTTGTGGACTTCTGCCTGCACATCATTTCTTATCAGTGTCATGAGTCCTGACATCTGTTGCACTCGCATTTGTATTGGGTGTAACCTGTGATGTTAACTCCTCTTTGAGGTAAGATGGTTTCTTGTATAAGGACAATGTGGACATTACTCTGTTGTAGAGTTCTTTCGAGCTCCATCTTTTATTCTGTAGTCCTGATATGTTTATCTGTAGTATATTAATGGACCCTTACATATTTTTCACACGGAGCGAGGGCTTCACTCGCGTGCGCGGACCTTGTTGACCGAGGCGCAGTCCGAGCTTCGTATCAATATATTTGTGTTGTATTGGCATTATGTCTGGAGTTTTGTTGCACAATTCATCCCAAAGAGGTTGTCAGACATAGATCTCTAACTTGATCTGGGGCCCCTGGTAGTTTCGGGCAGATATGTGGTATCAGGGTGTCACTGGATCGAATTGTACATTTCACCACACAATCCGCTAGTCATAGGTGCACCATGCTTGCAGGCCTTTATCACTAGCTCTGGTTCTGGGCTATTCACTATGGCCGTAGTCACATCATGTGCATAGGTGTTTTGTGCATCTCCACCTATCCAGCTATTCCTTCCAACACACAGAGTCCGTCTTCACCATGGGTCCCCGCAAGCAGTGTGACCCTATCTGGCTCAGTGCAATGCCAGTGTCTTATCACCTCTTGTCGCAACTGGGAAGAAGTGGAAAGGGACGAAGGAAAATGGGGAGGGAAAATGGGGACGTGGAGGGTTAAGCAGGATTACTACCGCCCACTCATGTTGTTTAGCCAGTCAGCCGAGACTGTTGCGGGTGTGGTCGTGGAGCCAAACATGAGCTAGGTGAGAAGTGGGACCAAATAGGATCATGACTATCCGTGGACACAACCAGATACGGCTGTCATTTTCCGTGAGGTACTAACTCTACTTCTCACCTAACACCCTTAAACTTCATGTTTAAGTACCACATCTTGAGTCTCTTTTTTCTTTCTTTACGTTCGTTTACTACCAATTTTAATCACTCTTTGTGATATGTTTGATCTTTGCAAGAACGTGTATACGTTGCATTGGTTTGGTAGGCCCTCAAACGCACAGACTTCTACATGTTTAGAACTGCATCCGATTTTATCCAAACCTCCTTAGTCACCTCTTACGACATGCGTGGTAGGTAACAGTGGTTCTATTCTATACACCCAAAATTTGTCCGCATGTCCAGCGTGTTCGTAGCTTTGGGTGACTAGCCCTCTGTGAGTGCGGGTTCAATCCTGCGGGCTGGTAGAAAAGCCACAGGTTCTCCAGATTCACGGAGTTTGTGACACCGAGCTGAAGAGCTAAAAGCTAAAGTGCTTCTTGATCGAAAAAAAAAAAATTTGTCTCCGGTAACCACTCGGATGACATCTGCAGTTATACTGTAGCATGGTATCAGATCTGATTGGTCATAGGAAGACCGCTAGAGATGACCCGTGCCATGTATCCCAAATGAGTGCCTGCCTACAGGATTGTTGCCCAGTGTCGTGGTTTTCTGTTTTTGTCTTGCGCTGCTCTGGTGGCTTGTGTGATTGTTATCTTTGCTCTTTCACAGGATTCTGCTACGCCATCTAACCATCTTTTCCGCGGTCTTCCTCTTGCCTTCTTTCCCGATGTTCTGTTGTAGAAGACTGTATTCTGTGGAGTTTGGATGCATTCTTATTAAGTGGCCAAACCACTTCATTCTTTGTTTTTCTATGTAATTCAAGCACGGTTTTGTGCCAACTTTCTTTCTTATGCTGATGTTAGTGATTCTGTTTACTTACTAGTTATTACTAGTAAGTAAAGGAAACTTTTTATATCTCAAGGTATATTGGAGAATACAGTGTTAATCACATATATTTTCATTGAATAACTAGTATTGGTAGTGAAATTACGATGAATTCTAAATGTAACAAAAAGAGATCAAATCAGAAATGACGAAATCAGTAAAAAAGTGGAATCCTTGCCAGTGCTACAATATATTAAGAAAAGAAACAACAATTGTTCGGACACGCATCAAGGTTACCACAAGACAGCCTCCCACAAAGAGCACTAGCACTCAGATACAGCAGTAACAGACCCAGAGGACAGCTATGTAAACGATCTATCGACGGAATATCTGAGGCACTAAATTAAATAAACCTTGCAAAGTGCACAGGAGGCCGCTCCAGGTGCCTTTTTTCTCTCTGCCTGACGCCAAAAAGCAAAACAGGCATAGAGGACCGATAGTGAAATACTTACCTTTCTTCAGAGTGTGCCCGACTCGCTTTCTCAGCTGCTGCTGCTTCTTCTTCTTCATCATTATCAGACTCAATTACTGTGTTCACATCTGGACTTATTCTTCCATGACTGATCTTTGCTTGATATTTTGTTGATGTCATCATTATCTTCAGAATGTTCAGCACAATCATCAAGAGAGATAACCATATTGTTATCGGACGTAAGAAGAGTTGCTGCTTTTCTCCGTTACCTTCATCAGATTGCATTATTTTGGATTTTTATATTTGTGATGAATTAACGTCTGCTTTCTTGAACTGTGTAATGGATGTAAAGTGGAAACTGTTGAAAGGCCAATAGATGAAACACTCAAACTATTGGTGTTTGTATTGGGCTGTATTGAGTTAGACAGCTGGCTTGTTTTCGAAGATTGTAGTGAAGCATTTCCCATGATTGTATCACCTGTAGTAGACACCTGGCCTGTTTTTGAAGATAGTAGTGAAATATTTCCCATGATTGTATCACCTTAGGACACCTGGCCTGTTTTTGAAGATAGAGTGAAATTTTCCCCATGATTGTATCCTGTGGACACTTACCTGTTTTTGAAGATAGTAGTGAAATATTTCCCATGTATGTATCACCTGTAGTAGACACCTGGTTTGTTTTTGAAGATTGTAGTGAAGCATTTCACGTATGTATCACTTGTGGACACCTGGCCTGTTTTGAAGATAGTAGTAAAATATTTCCACGAATGTATCACTTGTAGTAGACACCTGGTTTGTTTTTGAAGATTGCAGTGAAGCATTTCCCACGTATGTATCAACTGCTGTAGCTGATGCCCCAGACAGAGTTCCTCAAGAGTTGGATAAGAAACTAAAGTCAAATGAATTTTGGGTTTGTTTAGCATTTGAAACTCCACAACAGTTGGTGCTTTATCACATCATGTGCTGGGTTATTGTCAACACCCTAGCTGAGGTACTGCGTTTTCCTTCCTATTAATACTGTTTGATAGAGTGACTACATCACCTGATGTTTCATTATCAGTTTCACATCTTCTCGCTTCTTCACACGGAACATCATGACAAACAACCTCCATATCTAAAGTCACATCATCACTAAGAATGCTAAAAAACATCATCATCATCTATACTAATAATGGATGCTGCATCATCATCTTTAGATGCTATTGTAATAGGCTCCTGTTCTGTCCAAGCACGACTGTTGGAACTTTCTTTAGAAACTTGTGCGTCTTTACTAGTAATAGCTATGTTATCCTCCGTCACTGATGCAGACAGACTAGTCACAGTTGTTTTTTCAACAATCTTATCTATTACTATATTTGTAAAAACATTTGGGGTTCCGCAAATTAGAAGCACTATTCTGTGACGCAGTTTTATTATATGTTGATGGTGTACTGTTTGTGCTACATTCAAGATCTATAACCCTATCTGGTAAGTGTTTTGTAGTTATGCTGCTTGCTAAATCAGTAATGATATCTGAAGGATTTAGAGATTTTCTACTGTCATTTTGTTTCTACTTTCAATGTTTTTGGGATTCCATTTGTTTTCCCAATGTTTGCTTTGAAAGTATGTCTTTGTTTGAGGGTGTATCTATTACTATCTTGTTAGTTTCAGTACTGAAAGTTAATATTTGGTTGAGTGGATTTATGAAACAAAATGAGACCTGTTGTTGATGAGACTTCTTCAGTGGAACCACTGTTACTTGTTGACTTTGTTAGTGTTGTGCTGGACATATTCTTCATTGTCCACATCAACGTCCATCAATGAGACTTGACCATCATCTTTCATCATCATTGTCACTGATAACAATCCCCTCCTCCTCCTCACTGAAGTCACATTCCAGTATGAATGGTTCATCATTTTCTGTGTTATTTAAAGTCTTGGCATCGATCCCCAACTTGGCAGCCACTAATCGATGACTTTCTGCAGACTCTCATATTTTAACCAGGGCTTAATGTGATAACAGATGTGGGTATGGAACTTGCATCAGATGCTGAAACTGTCAAAGAGGTTGTAGACTTGCATGATGATGGGGAATCAACAGTAACATTCTGAACAGATTCTCCACAGTCCCTGATTAATTGAGCCTTTTCTTTGCACTGTTCTTTCTCCCGGTTGTAAAATTGTTTCATGTACATTTGTGTTACTAACTGTATCACTGTCAATAGAGCAAGACTTTTCTGACGCTTTGTGAATTGTGGGTGATACCATTCTTACTTCATTATCTGTACTGTTCTCAGTTTGTTCTTGACAATTTACAACTACCACATTGTGATTTTCCACTGATGCTAAACTGGGGTCTATGTTGGTCCCAGATATGGTAGTTTCATTATCAATAAGTTTTTTATTGCCACCTCGGTTATATTGCTGTCTGAACAATGAGAATGGTTATAGAAGAAGAATCTAACAAGCTTGTGGGCTGATAATCACGCACTTTGGGATGTATATCACTACTTTCATTGTTATCTTCTCTTTGGTTGTTAGTGGAGACTGACCAGTTTGGACGGCTGCTTTTCAGAACATGTTCGCATGAATCTGAAAAGTGTTATTATTTGATGACAATGCAGATTCAACTAAATCTGGACGAGAAGATTCTCCATCAATTCTGCTGTCAGCTTCCATACTTTTGTTGATTATTCTGTTGGAGCTGGTGTCCTGTTAGGCTACCACACACATCATCTTTCTCATCAGATATTACAGCTATTTTATTGGAAAACATTTCAGATTCAGGATTCGTTAGTTTTCTGGTGGACAGACCCATCTGAAGCTATCCCTTGAAAGCAAGACATTCTGGATAGAACTTCATAGACAAAGTAACTCATTATTGTTTTGCAATCTTTATTTTCCAACAACAACTTCATTATTTGTTGCATTGCTTCAACTTCAACACAATATCCACAACTGTGCTACCTCTTCTTTACTAGCTATTTCCTTTGCTAATCTTTCTTTTATTCTACCCTTGCTATGACTTAATTATTCTCTGAAGATGTCGATGGTAGTGTGTGAGCTGATGTCGATGGTAGTGGTGTAGCTGATGCCTATGGTAGTGGTGTAGCTGATGTCGATGGTAGTGGCATAGCTGATGTCGATGGTAGTGGTGTAGCTGATTCGATGGTAATGCTGTAGGTTGAATCTGTTAGAAGTAACAGCTGAAGATCTGAAACAAAACAAAAAAAGTTGTATTCAATAAGTCGATTAACTTTTGTGTCATCTTTGATCAAACCACAGAACATTTCACTGCAATGTTCTACATGCCATCGATGCCTAAGAGAACTTACTTCCTCGGCACATATTACAAAGAGCGGGTAACTAGGTTGATAGAGCGGAGCACAAAGAAGAAAAGAAAGAAGTGAATTTTCAGACTATGCCAGCTGGAGTTCGATTTTTGCAAGTTCAGTACACATGTGTGTTGCCGATGCCCACAACGGGAGCAAAGAATAGTAACACTGTGGCTGTCCACTGTATGTCCTCCTAGAAAGGGATGCTGGCCTCATACACAAAACTACATGGCAACAGAGATGAGCTCCAGACAACAGTTGACATCATTACAATGTGCTGACAGACTAATCATCAAAATAGCATTGCAAAAGAAGAGAACGTGATTGTTATTACAGAGCAATCTAGAAGAAGTGGTTCAGTTTCAGTTTGGAATATCTTCATTGCGCTCCGGGCTTGTCCATAGGTGCTCCGATCTCCTTCGTAATATCTCCAACAGCAGCCGACTAACCATGCCAGTTCGATGTTGATTGATGAGCCTACTCATATACCTGTTGTGCTGTTCTTTACTGGTCACTCCAATTTTCAATCCAACTCTTGCAATCTAGAAGTGGTTCAAATCTCAATATGGCCACATCCCAGTTCAACCAGCTGGCACCTTCCTTTCCGAAATTTGGAGAGAGAATTGAGAATCACATTTTACTGATGCCAGCATCTTCAGTAATCAGAATCACAGTCTTCTGATTCTAGTAAAGCTTGCATTAAGTTAATAATGAACATAAAATGGGACAAATTTGGGAGAAGTGATGAAATCAGAGAAATGTCTGGTCAACCACTAGTCTTCTTCATCTTCTCGTTCGCTCAGGTTCAATGTCTACACAATGAGTCCGATTCTCTGGATGTATGTTGTTCTGTTTGCAGGGTTTATCAATGCTTATAAACGGCTTTGTGTGGATGTCTGTCTCTGTTGGCCAGTGTTCTTTCCGTAGTTGATTCATCAGGTGATAATCTTGCAGGATGTGTTTGGCTTTCGTCCACATGCACGTATGGGTGATGGAACTAGATGAGGAATTTAAATTGCATGCAGGACGATGTATGTATATAATGGTACAAGATATATTTATATATATATTGAATTGTAGACTTAGAAATGAAAATCACTCACTTGTGCTGTCTACGATAAGATTTAGTGTTTTAAATTTGTCTGTGAAAGAAAAACCCTCTGATTGTGCAAAGAATTAGATCTGCATGCTCAATACTGTGAGGTAGGTGCTCTAGCAGTTTGGTCACTTGCAGCTCAGTAAAACAAAACAGGTTAAAAAGCTGGTCAAACAGAGAAAGTGTAAACCTCAAAAAAACTCTACCTGGTATATTTGATCTGGAAGCACCGCCCTGTGTAGATGATGATTTGCCGCCAGTCACAGGTTCAATAACTTGTTCACTGAGAAGAAATACACCTTTTGGCATTGGCTTCAGGTAAATGATCTGCAAATAACATATATTGACAATATTTTGGCATTGACATCATGCATATATAATATGTTATTGAAAGCAACACATTAACAGACTCCAGTTAACATGCAAAGAATATAATATGAGAATAAACATAGACAAAACCGAGTAATGACATTGCTAAAACCCTCTACCAATATCTCCATCGACAAACACCCATTGAAGCAAGTCAAAGACGTACTATATATAGAAGAAGTTTTAAACAAATGAAGAATAATAACAAAATCAACATAGATGCAATAAAGTAAATCAAATCATAGGACTGCTTGTGTGGTGGCTGGGCCTGCAAGGGGAAATAAAGAATAGTACCACTGCAACCTCACGAGCATGCTGTAGTGGCAACTGATGTAGGATCTAGGAAGCTACCAGTAAATAAAAGCATGGTAGAAATCGGATGTTTTGGCCTACTTATAGACACATAACTGGCACAGCGTAAAATCGCTTTTAGGCTCAGATCACATACAAATCACAGAGTGGTTAACAAGTGGTCAATATGGAGCATTCAAAGAAAAAATCACAGGACACATGGCACCAATTTTGAAATGCAAATATGTCACAATGAACACAAAAAAGAGCATCGAACGACCCAATCTTTCGCCTAACATTATGGTATCAGTGCCAAACCTGTACGCTGACATCTTCTTCTTCAATGATCCAGCGGCATTTGAGCTTGCCCCCCGGGCCCAATGTTGACATCAAACGATAGAAGAAAACTAGTTACGACAGAGATGAAATATCTACGCAGAATGCTGGGAATATCAAAAAGAGATCGGTTTAGAAATGAAGACAGGAAAAAAGTGGGCACAACATTAGTACTGAACTTTATCAAGAAACTACACATTAAATGTTTCGCCAGATAAGTAGATTACCGCTGTGTGTTGCCGGGGCTTTCAAGGGCAAGTAATAGTAACACTGTGACCCTACAAGGCGCAAGAGGCAACTGAGGTAGAGCCTAGGACGCACCAGTAAGTAAAAACGTCGCTGAAATCGGATGTACTGGCTTACTTGTGGCGCATAACTGGCACAACATACAATCGTTTCTTAGGCTCGGATCATATACAAATCCTAAATAGAGGTTAAAAATGGAGATATGGAGCATTCAAAGAAGATAAGTAGATTCTTTGTCTTCTTTTCAGTGTCGTTTTATGACCAATTTTAATCACTTTTGTGATATGTTTGATCTTGCAAAGAACGTGTATATGTTGCACTTTGGGTTTGGCAGGCCTCAAACGCATAGACTTTACACTTTTTAGGACATGTGCATCCGATTTCAGCCAAACCTCCTTAGTCGCCTCTTACAACATGTGTGGCAGCTAACAGTGGTTCTATTCTTCACACCCCAAATTTGGGCCCCGGTAACCATTCTGGTGTGATAAGTAGATTACAAACAGACAATGCGTCTCAAAGAGCAATGCTACTAAAACAGTGGATACAAAGCAAAATACCATTCACATATACGGTGAACCACAGAAAGAACAGAGGCGGGAAAAAGACACCATGTATGAAGAGCACACAAAGGCTAGTTCTATAAATCTCTTTTATCCTGACGCTGTGAGGCAAAACAGGATTAGAGAAAGAAAGAAAACAGATGGATAATATTTTTGTCAAAGTTATCGTACATAAAATAATATAGAAGATCTGGAATAGAGCAGCCTGGTCTAAAACCTGTAACAAATATTCTCAACATATGAGTACCAAATAAAACATACTTGATCTTATCAAGAACCATTATAAATAAAACATCAGAATAGAACGTAAGATAGTGTACAATAAGAAAAGTCAATTTAGTTTTCTGTTGTATTTTAACGTAGATGGAGACTGCAGTAAAACTATGTAGAGTGGTGAAACACATAATAACAAAGTACTGAGTTTTACCAAATACAAAACAATACACAGCAACGCTTTGACCAAAAAGGCCTTTATCAGTAACGATACAAAAAAAGTGATGAATGTCACAGAACACCACATATAGACTTTGACAAAGATATTACAATGGTTAAAAATGAATGTAAATATGTGACTAAAAATGAATCACGAAATAGACAGAAAACTAGAAGGGGAAAAAAAGAAGAGAAACAATAAAAAATCAAGTAAATATATGACTCATATACATTTAACATATACACATATAAAATATAGAGTATGAGGGGAGAAAGTACTAAAAGCATAGGAATGTAGAGCATTGAGTCCATGAGGTACCATATAAAGAAATAAAGCGATTCTCCAGGGCAAATCTACTATGATCATCAGATGAACATGATCGTATGGCAGTGACCTGAATGTAGCGAGCACCCAAATGGTAAAGTTCTATTGAAATGAGTGGCTACAGAGCATTGGCGTATATCGCGTAAGTGTTGGCTGAAACGGTCACTGAGCACTTTGCCTGTTTGCATGATTTTGCCTTAGAATAACCGCTTGCAAGTGATAGCGAGATTATATTTCGAACTCGATGTGAACCATCTTCAATAACAAACGTGGCTAAAGGAAAAGATACAGTACGAGTCTGTATCACATAAGCACTGGTATTGCAACGCCGGGAGCCACACTGGACAGTGCCAAATGACTTGGATATTAGACTTAAGGCACACATTTTATATTCATTTTTAACCATTGTAATATCTTTGTCAAAGTCTATATGTGGTGCTTCTGACATCATTACTTTTTGTTGTATCGCTTGTTTGATAAAGGCCTTTTTGGTCGAACGTGCTGTGTATTGTCATTGTTTTGTTAACTACAATACTTATTATTACGTGTTGTATTTTATAAAACTACAGTACCGTATGTTTTAATATTTTGTCAAAATGTTTCGATATAGACACCACATGCTGGGAATCCTCTGCGCAAGATCACCAAATGTGGTGCTGTAACAACACAAAAGGAACTCGAATAGCTGAGAATCGTTGTGCCGTTGAGGCACAGAGAAAGCAAGCTGTATGAAAAGACAGAACACACAACACCCACATGTCCAACTTTGATCCATGTTTGCACTACCCTTTGGGAGGGATTGTGTTCCAAATTGGGTTCTATAGTCACCTCACACATACCAGAGAGGTGCAACAACACATGCCTGAGACTGTTATCATCATCGTAGCGATGGATGGCTATTATAATATTTTGTCAAGGATATAGTATTTCAGGGGGTGGTTGGTATTAAGAAACTATAAATAAACAAGAATATAAGAGACAATGACAGAGCAACAACTTACAAACATATATTTATACCTAAATGACAGGAATCCAAATGTTCAAATCACTGAGGAATATGAGACAAATGAAGCTAACTGATTTCTAATGGACTCAGCAGCTGTATTATCAAACAGCATAACTATTTAGTCACATACCTTGCTGTTGTATCTGTGTTGATCCTACTTTCGCTACTGTTCCGCATGCTGTGACCCTTCTTGGATGTGATACCTATGTATTTAGATTTAAGGGCCATGGCAGTCTTGCTAACCATAGAGGGGTTTTTCTCCAAGTCTCCCCTCACTGGCCTACCAATTACAAAAGTAAACAAACGCTCAATAAGACTAAATTGTTTCAAATCACATACTTTGGAAAAAAAAAGGGCATTAGAAAAGAACCTAAACTATCCAACGACAACTATCCCACACTCGACAGAACATCATCTTCCGACTCAGGATAGGGCATAACAGACTGAATAAACCCTTGCACAGGTTACAATTGTCTCCATCCCTTCCGTGTCCCTGTGTAATCTCTGACCAAACCACAGAACATGTCCTGCATGACTGTCACCTGTATGTCCTCCCTAGGAAGAATGCGTCACTTCTTCTTCGTGTTTGTTCTTTACGACCAATTTTAATCACTCTTTGTGATATGTTTGATCTTTGCCAAGAACGTGTATATTGACATTGGTTTGGCTGGCCCTAAACGCATATATTTTTACATGTTTAGGACACGTGCATCCGATTTCAGCCAAACCTCCTTAGTCACTTTACGACATGCGTGGCAGGTAACAGTGGTTCTATTCTTTACCCCAAATTTGGGCCCCAGTAACCACTCTGGCAAATGCTGGCACTAAACACAACACTACACTGAAAACTACTTGCACAGACATGAGCTTCAGACAAAGTCAATCTCATCATAAGAACCTTAAAATCTCTCAATCTACTACAACAGAGTTATTTTTAACTTTAAAATTGATGTTTGAACAAAAATATGGGGCATACTTTGTGTAAAATAAAAACATCAATTGTAAAGTTAAACACCAATTTATTTGTCCAGACAGCACAATATTTCCGTGTACAACCTTTGTTTTGTGCCACTTTGCAGGTCCAGTATTCTTGCCACTGTCACTGCTCTTCAGTTGTTGTACACTGAATCCTGCTGTATGGGAAGCGGAATGGTGCATACTCAAACCCACCCAACTTGTCTCTGTTCAGATATGAAAAACATCAAAGATAATTTCACAAAGATTTTGTCTATGACAATCTAAAAACAATGTCAAAAGAAATGAAAAAATATGCAAACTGAATAATGTAACGACCAACATTTATTGTGCTAGAACATGCAGAATCATTCCCAATTATTTTCTTAGTTTTTTCATATGAATTAGGCAGTCAAGGTGCCTCTAAATTAGTTTTTAGTACAGCTTGCTTCATGGAAGATCATCGTGATCATCAGTCCTCAATGTCTAAAGATGAAGGATTTCATTCATTACACCAAGTTTTACCTCATTATACCCAATGGCACATATAACAAATGTTCATTCACTTCAAGTGTATGCCTTTCTCTATACCTCACTATGGCATCTCTCTTGATCTTTCTTTATGGCCATTTTGATCATTCTTATTGTGATACATAAACAGCCTTTGCCAGAGCATTTTTAACACACACCATTCAGCGCCATTTGGAGCTCTGGTGCTTATCCTTCGCGACGTGTCCAGTTTTGACAGTGTTCTGGTTCGGATCTCAATCAGCCTTTGGCTGTCCTCAGCCTATCTGCAAGGCAGCAAGTTACTATGGCATCTGAATTTTCATGAGCAGTTTGGGGTTGCTGGCCACATGCCTAACCCTAAGTTACTTTTCAGTCAACTTTTTTACGAGATGAGAGAAGAGACATACACTAGTTCTATTCTCCATTACAACAGAAACCACACAGGATGTTTGAATGATAAATTACTGAACTCTTGATGTGCACATCCACCTCTCTCATAGCCTCTTGCATGCCTCCTCTGCCTTTCTTGACCATCACTGGACAGGCTTTGGACAGCATAAAACAGGACGCTACCGGTACCCATGACCTATATTAAAAATATTGAAATTATTAGTGAAAGAAAATGAAGAATCTAACAAAATATTTATCTTTCAAATTGTGTAAATAAATTGCAGGTCTCTTTACATAGGCAGGCAAATCTCATTCCATAAAATGCAACAGATCATTGTCAATTAAGTCAAAATCAGAAGTTATTCAGTGCTTGATTGATAGGACCATCATCATTGCACTTTGGTGACTAACCATGTGTGCTTCGATCTCTTTCTTACACAGGAAGATCTCAGTGTAGTGCAACTCCTAGCACCAACGAGGTCCTGTGTAATTTTGAAGATATTTTTGTAGGAATTTTATTTTAATCTTTTCTAATGAATTTTGGCAGGACAGCGGCTTTTTAGTCTGCTCTTCTCATTTTGAACTGCCAAGGGTTCCTACGTGCTCAAACTGAACGAAGGACCTACATTTTATCTTCCGTCTCCAATATGACTAGGAACTTGATCTCATCTACACTGAGATCAGGGATCTTAGAAAAATATTCAGATGGCTCACAAGGGACTAACTGAGTACCTTTGGCATGAGAGGTGAGAACCTAACCTTTAAGTCACAGAGGCCACTGTGATGGCTGCAATATGTGAGCAGAGTTTTACAATACTTGACCACATGAGCAGTTTTCTGTCTTGCTGTTCTTGAACTTCCTTACTTAAACAAGTATCAAAATATGATAGAAAGAGAGTGTTAAGCTACGTAGAACCAGTTCTCACATACGAATATCAATCATGAACAATAAATAAGTATAGTCAATTATAAGAGGCTATAGAGATGTAGTGTTTACAAGAATAATGAGAATATCATGGACGTAAAAGTCACAATGAATACTGGCGAGAACAGATTACTTATGAAACACATCAGTAATGGTTTGGTTACTATACCAACATCATTGCACTCGGGGCAGGCCCATAGGTGCTCAGTCTCCCCAACAGACATCGAATAGTATGTATACTGATAGTTTCCGTGGCTCGCTGATTAAACACACCCATCACTCTGCCCCTCAGGCATCCAGTTCTACTTGTACAACTGGTAACTTAAAACTGCTTAAATCGATATATCGATTCAATATCTATTTTAGTGTCTTCATTCAACAGGCAGTGGCAAGGAGAACTAAGAACATCCCCTTTATCCATCTTCAACTCTCAACAACAATCGATGCAAGCCTGTCCGCTCTTCTTATTACGTAACACCTGCATGTCCAGGACAGTAGATCCACATTAGCCTCTGGAGTTTGAACCTCTGTAGACGACATCTACTCATACTGAAACCTGCCATTTGGGATTTTGTGAAGCATCGACTGAGAGTCAGATACAACAACGGCCTCAACCCCCATCCTCATACTAGAATTAGTTGTCCTGTACACTCTACTTGGCTCTGCAACAACCCTACCGTGCAATCAGCCAAGAAACCTTAGCTGATTTCTCACCACGATAGAACGACCCATCTATATACAACATCATCATCACATCAGTAAAAAAAACAATCAACATTCTTTGGGCATGTTATGAGAAAAGTTTGAATACATTGTGACAATGAGTAAAATACAGGGGAAGGAAGATAGAGGTTGCAGAGGAAAATATTCTAGACAGCTAACATCATGGCACAAGTAAAACAGTATCAGAACCATAGAGCTAGAACAGGAGACAGAGAGTAGTTGAAGAACATGATAACTACTCTTGTGGCACTGACTTGGATGATGATGATATATATACAAAATGTAAACATGACAGCAGCAGAGCAGTCATCTGGCTTGTGATATAAACGCAGTTTTAGTTATTTTCATTATACTCGGACATGTCCATAGGTGCTCTGATCTCCTTCGCAATATCTCAAATGGCGACCAGCAACTGACTGTATCAGTTGATGATTGATGAGCATACTCATATACCTGTTTACAGGTTCATTTCGCCACCTCAATCCAAGCTCTTGCAATCTAGCACTTGACGTGGATTGGCTTAAGTTAAATTGTCTTTGCGACCACTCTCTATGAGGTGGTTCAGAATGCCAGCTCTATCTATTGGCTGACCCTCTGTTATACTGGCAGAGCCACCTTTCTTCTTCTTCTTTGCTTCGTTTCACTTACCAATTTTAATCACTCTTTGTGATATGTTTGATCTTGCCAAGAACGTGTTTTCGTTGCACATTGTTTGGTAGGCCCTAACGCAGACTTACATGTTTAGGACACGGCATCCGATTTCAGTCAAACCTCCTTAGTCGCTCTTACGACATGGCAGGTAACATGGTTCTACTTTAAACCCCAAATGTGGGCCAGGTAACCACTCGGGCGGAGAGCCACCTTCATTGTCACCCATGTGCCCGAACGAAGATAAGTGTAATTTGCAAATATTGACGCCTGTAGCGATTCAGTCCATTGCCTGCGCACCAAACCAGCCTCCACATTTTGGATCATACTCAATGAATCACTACAATGAAAAAACTGCAGTTATGATGGCAAAATTTCAGACAGGACAAGCTACTAGATGATGGTATATGTTAACAACTTACCGATCATGAGCCCCAAAGAAACGGACATCAACTTGGTCATTAACTTCTCTGAGAGCCTAACATGGACAACAACAAAGATAAATATGAACCAAGTCATGGAATATATCAATAAAAAACAAACTGATAAAATGGTGTACCTCCCAGTGGGGGTTCATGACTCAATTCCATCTTCCAATTCATGAAAGAGTGTCTTCATCTTCTTCGAATGCTCCACATCGACCACTTGTCAACCACTGTGATTGGTATGTGATCTGAGCCTAAGAGTGATTTACATTGTGCCAGTTATGCGCTCCAAGTAGGCAACACATCCAATTTCTGCGCTGTTTTTATTTACTAGGTAGCACCCTCAGGTCTCACATCAGTCGCCTCTTACGACATGTACTGTAGGTTGCAGTGGTACTATTCTTTGCTTCAGTTGCAGGCCGCACCACATGGCTGAGAGTGTCAATGATTATATGAGGCAGTGTTGTCCACTGTTTTCATATATTTGGGACACCTGACTAATAAGTTTAGAGGCATGGGTGCTGCTATCTAGTAATTGCAAGAATACTACTAATAATAATAACAATCCAGTAATATAAATAGTAGCAATCAAAAATTATTATGTTTAATGTTGAAAAACATTTTTACAAAAAAACTGAAACATTGTGTTATAGAGAAATACTTTTCTTGAAATTCTAATTAGTGGTAAATCATCATCATCATCAAGGTCGTATCCTTTATAGGAGCGTTGTCTCTTTGCAGCACATCTGAAATTCACTAAGTCTTGCAGTTCACACACTCGACTGATGGTCATGTTCATGATTTCTTTATCTTCTTCTTCTTCGCTCGTCTTTAAACCAATTTTAATCACTCTTTGTGATATGTTTGATCTTTGCCAAAGAACATGTATACGTTGCACATTGGTTTGGTAGGCCCTTAAACGCAGACTTCTACACGCTTAGGACACATGCATCCGATTTCAGCCAAACCTCCTTAGTCACTCTTACGACATGCATGGCAGGTAACAGTGGTTCTATTTCTTACATCCCAAATTTGGACCCGCAACCACTCACGCATGATTTCTTTAATATCTTGAGCCATCTTCTTCTTGGTCTGCCCCTCAGGCCCTGGGACCCTGCCCTCTAGTATTGTTCTTTCCAGGCCAACGTGACGCGATGTGACCAAAGTATGTAATTTTTCTGTATAGTATGTTGTTTATCAGCCATCTCTTTAACGTTAGTTATTTCCGGACATCAGTGTTCTTTCTTTTCTGTCCTGGTATTGGTAGGATCTTTATGTAGCATTTAGTTTCAGAGGCGGTGACGTGGTTGTCATCTCATGACTTCGCACGTGTTTTTATATTCAGTGACTCCATGAGTATGATTCGTAAAGTTGAAACAGGAATGGTGAGACGGAACTGGGTGGAGGTACTGGTACAGACTGGGATCAAAGAAATAACCTTCATTTTTGTCCCTGGACACGCAGGAGTTAGGGGTAATGAACAAGCTGACAGATTGGCTGGTATGGCCACAGTATCCGAGGGGCTGCAATGGACCGAAATGACATTCTTAACGCACTCAATGAGTCTTTTAGAACAGAAGAGTTTCAGGTTGCGAGTCCCACTGCAGACCAGATTGAGAGAGATGGGTGTCAAGATGGTGCAGCCTGTAAAGAACAGCATACCAAATATGCAAAGAGACTGATTAATCAACATCGGACTGGTGTTAGCATGGATGCTGCGTGACGAGATGAGAGCACCATGGACATGTCCGAGTGCTGTGATGATAGTCCTCTGATCTTACATGTGCCAGTGGGCACAATGTTGGACAACGCTGATCTAAGGTATGCGAAGCTCTCACAGGTATGTTTTATTTAAAAGGAGTTCATGCATCATATATTTGCATCATCAAATATAAATATATGTAAATGGGGAATGTAAGTGCCATGATAGTTTTGTAGATACCTGCAGGGCAGTGCGGTATATTTTCTGAGTATGATGCAAGTCTTTGAAATGCCACCCTTAAATGTTCTCAAATTGTATTTTGATTTTGCTGCATATGCTGCCTCTCTGTATCATAGCACGGCACTGGTTTTAGGAGCAAATTCTACAGTGGATGTGGATTTACCCCAGCCACATGACTATCAGGTCAGCACAACTGTAATTAGCTATCAGAAAATCTGGGAAGTAGAGGGAGACCGGCATGATATTGACCAACGGTCATCATGGAAAACTGCTCCAGCAATTACATGCAGTGTTGAAACTTCCAAGCTGAAGTTTGGAGTCAATACAGGCATATGACAAAGATGAGTAATGTCAGCCTTACTATTCAACATTGTTATAGATTGGGTGATGCGTGAAACAACACAAGATAAGGCAAGAGATATCAGATGGACTTTCCTAGGAAAACTCACCTCAGTAAATCAAAACTGGCTGAAACCGGTGTGGGACGGGCTAGTCACCATGGCGAATAATCGTTCAGCGTAGATCAATGCGTTCTTGTCAAAGGACAAATTATATATCACAAAAACAATGATAAAACTGGCCATGAAGAACGATCGATCGAGAGACTTTCACATCCACCCTGGAAGACTTAGATGGAGGATAGTATACATGTAAACCCTCATCCTTAGGGTTCTCCAAATATGCAGTTGTTAAGATTTTATGAAAAATCAAACAAAATATTGCTTAATGGTTTTCTATCTGTCAGAATCTGTATAAAATATTAAAACAATCTTTGTACTTAGCTGGCCAAAATGGGTAACCTTTCAACTTTGCCCACACAGAGGATGTAGCGTTTGCTGAAATAAATATGACACTCATATTAATCCAGTTTTTAACTGACTCATTAAATTATAATTTACACTCAATGACTGACCTTCATATATAATTATATCTTTATTCAAACATATGCACATGTGGCACCAGCAAGGTGACAGAGACAACAAACATACTGCTAGAATGTCCAACATACAGTGAACACAGAGAAAACACAGCAATCCAGTCAAGGACCAATCAGTCCAAGACAAGCTAAATGGAGATGTAATTGATTCCAGTTAGCACTAATTACTTTAGAAGTATAAAAATAGATGTCTGAAAACGTTGGAAGAAGAAGAATGCTAGACATATCAGGAGGAAATTACTATGAAAGTACTAAGGCTTAAATTGGAAAATTTAGGAATGGCAGAGAGAAATGGAAAAGAGAGGTATGATGTTAAGAAGAAGGAATCCAGACTGCAGTGTTTGGTTCAAGTATGTTTCTGGCAGAGATTCCTAGGATTGTGACAGAGTTCTGCAATTCAAGCTTTATGCTCGGGTCTCTGTGGCTAAGTTCTTCGCCTTGTAAGTCGAAGGTTGTGGGTTCGAATCCAAACCGCACCATTTTGTTCACGAGTCAGTTTTTCCAGAGACCCTTGGAGTTTGTGCAATACTCTCGGCAGGTGGTGTGCCATTTCTGCAGAGAGGACTAACCAATGGGGTAAAACCCGTCAATGAAGTGAATTCTTGGCTTAAAACCCTTTATTAAAGTTGAGCAGTACTTTTGGCAGGTGGCGTAGTTCCAGAGGAGGGACCCCGTCATTGGAGGAAACTCTGTGAAATGAAGTCAGTCTTTAACCTTAACCTTAGAACCCAAGATATGGGTCGGATGTAAACATCTCCTTCAACATTGTCCTGATTTATAGGACTGATGAGACTGTCGGTGACCGAAGATCAATTGTAGACAAATGTGACGTCAAACACAACTGACATATTACTATTTTGTTTAGCAGGATAGTGGAGTAAGCTTGTAAACATTTGTTGTCAAAATATTATGTTCTAATTGTTTTCATGATGAAAAGACCATGCTAAAAATTAGGAAACTGCCACTCTAAAAGGATAACAACAGATCAAGCTACCAACCTTGTGTTAAATGATTCTGAAGAACAATTAGATAATTCTGATGAGGATATCAAAAGTGAAACAAATGATAATTTGGAGATGAATTGTTTGATTTGGTCAAGATAGGAGATGAGAATACGTCACGGGAGTGTAGGCAGCGTGACCCACATAATATATCAATCGTTTGATCTCCTGCAAATATATATTAAGCAAGAGAGAGCTGTCATGTACTGAAATGACATTCTTAACACATTGAGAGAGCCTTTCCGAACAAAGGAATTTCAGAGTTGTGAATCCCACTTGCCAACCCGATTGAGAGAGATGGGCGTCGATATTAGTGCAGCCTGAAAAGAACGACATATCAAATATGCAAAGAGATTGATTAATCAACATTGAATTGGCATGTTGGGCCGTTGCTGGATTTGTTGAGGCGGAGATCGAAGCACCTATGGACGTATCCGGAGTGCTATGATGATAGTCTTCATATAACTGATTAAGCAAGAATATCGGAGATGATGGGGTAAAAATTATAGAGCCCTTAGTGTTGTGTCAATATATCTTGTTATGTACTCTGATATGTGTCATTTTTGCTCAGGGAATTAGTTTTAAGGTACAGGTGGTCAGGGTTCAGAGTTTATTTCACACTCAGGCAAAAATTGGGCTCTCTATGGCAAAGTGGTTAAGATGTTTGCTTTGTCACTCTGAAGGTTCCCGGTTCCCGGACCCAGCGTCATGCGATTTTTCTGAGATCCTTAGTATTGTTGCTGGAAACAGTTTTTCCCTAGTAAATAAAAGCGTAGCGAAATCGGATATGCTGGCCTACTTGTAGGCGCATAACTGGCACAATGTACAACCGCTCTTAGGCTCAGATCACATATAAGTCATAGAGTGGTTAACAAGTGGTCGATATGGGACGTTCAAAGAAGAATAAGTTGCTGGAAATACAGAGCTATATAAGGAAGTCTGGTGCAATGAAGTCAATCTTTCAGTAGACCATTTTAAAGACACTGAGGCAAACCCAACATTATCTTGATTCTGATTCTAATGTAAACTCACACAAGGCTCGAGAACCAATCGAGTCACTTTGAAGACATGAGTTGTAGTAACAGTCAGGGCATACCTCAATCTCACTCATCTAGACAAAAGAAAGGTAATCATTAGTGGTTATCAAACTGTTGGTATGGGACAACATAATATACATTTTTTTTATTCTTCTTTCCTTTCTTTCGTTAGCTTGAAATATTGTCAAATATTCAATGTCTCTTGTATAAACTTCACTGTCTTTTGTAGCTCACACAGGGTCTTTTGTAGCTCATACAGGGGCCTGTGTAGTTTTCTGTTGAGTGCTGTTTCGTTAGGCCAGTGCGTTTATCTCAGTATATCATATTCGGGGCAGTCTTGGTGTATGGGCTCTGCAGATTGATGTGCCTGTCCACATGTTCACATGGCTGAATTGCCAATCTTGAATTTTGTATACATGTAGTCTGGAGTGATTGTCTGTTCTAAGGCAATAGAATGACAACTTCTAATGACAACTAATCTGTTCATATTATAATAGTCATCTTGTGTTGGTATTGGTGGCTTTCTGATTGATTGACATTTATTGATGATGATTGAAGGCATTCTGTAGGTTCCAGAGACTTCATGGATGTAGTGTACCATGGGGACATTTTGTACAAGTTACTGCTTTCTTGGGACAAGCTCAATGTAAGTGATGGATGATAAAATGTAGGTCCTGAGAGCATGTAAAGACCCTTGGCAGTTGAAAATCAATAAGCAGTGGCAGAGATAAAATTCTGAAAAATGTTCATCTTTAAACTTCACGGAGACCCTGGCTGGTACTACAGAGTTTGTGCATTGCCAATGAGATATTCCACCCAGCATAAGAAAGAATTCGGAGCACATATTGCTATACACCAAAGTGCAGTTTATTGATTGGACCATCATCATTGCACTTCAGTGAATCACCATGTGCGCTCCGATATCTTTCTTACACAGGAAGATCTCAGTGAGAGCGCACAACCTGTAACACTCAGCGAGGGTCCTTGTTATTAAGATGGTAAAAATATTTTGCAGGAATTTTATTTAGAAAAAAGAAATTTAAAATGAATTTTTCAAGGCACAATAAACTCTTCTCATTATGAACTGTCAAGGGCTCTTTTACATGCTCAACTTGAACATAGATTCCTACGTTTTATCGCCCATCTCTGATATCGACTAGAACTCGATCTCACTTAAATTTAGATTATGGATATCTGGAAAAATATCCAGATGGTTCCAGGAGCTGAACCGAGCACCTTTGGAATGAGATCGAGCACCTAACCTCTACACACCCGAGACCCTCTAAGTGACCCTCTGGTTGATAAGACCATCATAATTACACAAAATTTCAATTATTATGATTCTATCAATCAATCAATAAGACAAGTATTAATTTATACATTCACCCATAGGGTGAGAAATTAAATAACAAAATTATTCTAGTCCAAGTTTGTTTCTCAATTCAGTAATTAATGTGTCCAATAAATGCACCTACTTCATGTTTGCAAACTTTCAGCAATGACCTGGCAACTGATGTGATTTTGTTTTGAGCTGTAAAGAAAGAAACATTTATTTAAAAAAATGAACCAATTCAATTCTTCATATGAACTGTGTTTTAAGTTAAAAAAACCACATCAATTTAAGCATGTCTGTTTTAATGCCATTTAGTTTCTGTGGACTTGTATCAATAGCAAAACATGTAAAACAAAGTACTGTAGTTTTTTATAATACATAAACAATATACAGCGATGTTTTACAAAAAGGGCTTTATCAACAATGGATACAGGAGAAACAGGAAATTCAGCTTCATATATGGAGACACGTCGGTGGTGCTGGGACCCACAAGGGAAGCCAAGAATAGTACCAGTGTGACCTACAAGGCATATCGTAAGAGGCAACTGATGCAGGACCTAGGAAACTACCTAGTAAATAAAAACATCGAGAAATTGGATACTTGTAGGCGCATAACTGGCGCAGTGTATAATCACTCTTAGGCTCAGATCATACAGAGTGGTTAACAAGTGGTCGATAGAGCGCTCAAGAAGAAGAATGGCTCAAACAACAATGACCTTACCTCCATTGTAAACACATGAATTATGATAAATCCACTTTGCATCAGCTAAGAAGGCCTCAGTACAGCCATAGTTTTTTCCCTTTTTATATTCTGAAATACAGCAGCAAATATCCTTCATTGACAAGTGTTAGCCCTGAATCACCTCTATAGTGTGGTCTATGTAAGTTAATAAACTATCACAATGGGAAGCTCTTCAGCACAATCTTCTCCATCTGTGTACACTCTCAATAGTTAAATTCATTTCTTGAACGCTCCAAATCGACGCTTGTTAAACATCTTTGGATCTGAGTCCAAGAGCGATTGTCATGCATTGCCAGTTATGCTTACAAAACATCTGATTTCTGTGATGCTTTTATTTACTAGGTAGCTTCACTAGGCTCCTACCTCAGTCACCTTTACGACATACCTTGCAGGTCGACTGCTGCTATTTCTTTGGTGCCTTGCGGATACTGACAATACACTGGCAAATTTTGTTTCATTTTGTTAGAAGAAATTTCTAGAACAGGCTTTTGTGTGTGTTTCATAAATAGTATTTTTCACCATCTGTTACTTCTGAGGTTCACCTTTTGCATGGGCAGACTTTTGCTTTGTATCCATTGTATCGAAAAAGCATTGCCCTCAGAGGCACTCTGTTGGTAATCTTCTTATGTGACTAAGCCATTCAATTTGTTTGGTACTTGTCTACAATTCACATAGGAAGAAACCTGCTGACCTAAGTTAATTGATGTCAGTCCGCCAATGTTTGCTGTGAATTTTGTATGTAAATACAGTGTTTTAATTGAATTGGGAGCCTGAAAAGGACTGTATGTGGGAATGTAGGTGGAAGGAGGCAGGATGGGACTAGAGTGTTACTGTGGGGCAGAAACATGGTATCAGCAATAATAGCTGAAGGGTTTACATTTCTGGATTTAGTCCACACATAAACTCACTCACCAGGAATGACGATTTTACGTCAATAACATAAATAATAGGGAACCTCTGCTATTTAGAACAATGCTCTAAACATCTATATTTAGAATGACCCATTTTTGCGGAAAAT
>JADZMA010000732.1:0-30333 GCA_020796225.1 Arion vulgaris | reverse complement strand
GAGACACGGACATAACAAACCGATAGAAATGCAACGAATGAGAAACAGACATAACAAACAGATAGAAGTGCAACGAATGAGACACGGACATAACAAACCGATAGAAGTGCAACGATTAAGACATACATAATATTTACCCCAAATATAGGTACTTCTGGTTACAAAAATATTTCACTAAAAATATAGAGTTTAGAATTATATTTGTCAAAACTTTTATTTCCATAACTACCTACATTTTGGAAAGATCTATGTGTTCCAATTTCTTTTCTTTATTGAATGGTTACTGAGACTAGCGTGCTAAACACTTCCTTTATGAATGAAAATCACAATTATGAGAAAACTGCAAATTAAAATTATTTTTGATGTAATATGAAACAATATTTACTTTACCAAAAACTTTCCACATAAAATGTTCACATTATATGATTGCCAGAACATTCATACCGTATGGTTATATGTTCAATCCATCGACATTATATGTGCCTTCTTCCTTCAGAATTCTCTCGTGTTTCTCGGTGTGGAGCATGAGAGAACTGCCGTTTTTTTTAATTACAATACTGAGGAAGAAAACTACAATTTTTTTGGTATATGATTAATAACATGTTTTTTGACAATTTGAATAGCATAGTTAGAAGATTTATTTGACTATTTTGGAATCTTCATAACATAACATCCAGTCATAAACAAGTTGTCTCTTTCTCACTGACATGGAAAAAATATGCTTAGTGGCTTCAGCTTCCATAGCATTGGATGAGCCCTCAAAATGTTTCTCACATTGCTACTTTACAAAGACATATAATTCGATATGTTTTATAGATTAGAGATGTCCATCACTAAGTACCAAACAAACAGTATTTCTAGACATCGCCTCTATAAACACGTTAATTAAATCTCCAAGAGGGTTAACGTTTTAAAAACCCATTTTAATCCACTTTGTTCTACAAAAAAATCTTATCAAAACCTTCAGCTGATAGCATCAAACCTTATGTAATATGTACATGAAGCAGATGGACTGGACATTGTTCAACATCCACTTCCTTAATGACAGTTTGTGACGCAATACATATATCAATGAGTCCACATCAGAGAAGATTAGCCCTTTATTACCATATACATTCGTACAGACATTTCATTGCAACATTCAGCGGACATAATAACTACCATACCTTTCGGACAAACATAGCAACAACAATATTATGATAAATAAGGACAAGCTGTTTCTTCATTTTCCAGATGACCGTATCGTTGTCTTTCGAAACAGTTTGTCAAAGAAATCATTGAACGTCTGACTGTATTTAGAACTCATCTTATAGTAGAGGAAAATATTAACACTTGAATTGATGGACTGAAATACAAATGCAATTGACCAAACCGCTTCACAAATGTTGCCATATCTGCCCCTAATATTGAACTCTGCCCCAATAGCAAACGTTACCATGGAGATGACCGTGCCAGGAGTATAGCAAATGATAAGAACACAAGCAATCAAAACTACCATCTTCACTGTCTTTCGTTCTTTTTGTGAAGTAGATATTCGCTTTTCGTTACTGTCAGCCGTTACCTCCTTTCGCCATTGAGAAGTTTTTCTTAATTTGAAAACAAGAGCAGATGTAAAACTTATCACACCAACAAAAGAAGTAATACTTAGAAATGCGTGCATCACGTGACATAAACCTTCTACATCCTTTCTGCTGCTTGTGAACGTTATACCCAAAAGAGTTCTATTTTTGCTTTGTACAAATCTCCAGCCAAGGTATGACGTGGCATACTCTGGAATCAAAGCTATTATATTGATTATGTAGATCATACAGATTATGATTGTAGTTCTTTTTGCTGTGACTATTTGTTTGATTTTCATAGGTAACGCGATAGAGAGAAACCTTTCTGCTGTAATGTAAACTGTGATATAACTTGTTATTCGGCAGAAGCAGCCATGTGGCCAGGCTGCAGACAGATACATAACTTCAAGTGACACCCAGGAAGTGTCGTAAACTGGCATCAGAGGGTTTATACAAATAGATGCCCATTCTAAGGCAAACAGGCAGCACAAATCAGAGATGGCGAGTCCAAGAAATGCGATATTTACAGTATTAGAAAATCCTTGTTTGTAGAAGATGATAATGTTGATGATGTTTGCTGCAATTCCAAATATACCAACTAGAGTACAAATAATTACATGGTCGACCAATTCGAATGTCCTTTTTCCATCATCACTGAGGACATCTACCATCGCTTCAACATTAAGATTGCCTTTGTGTTGATTATCCATGATAATTCATGTCATATTGTTTGTTAATGATTTCGTGTGTTGAAAATATGTTCACATGTCTTAATATATTAAAGCTATTACTATTATGAAATCTTAGACTGATATATTTGTTAGTAAGTCCATGTACTGAAATATATACTGATAGAAAATACATTAAGTTATTACTATTTATGTTGACTATTTTGAACATTATAAAGAGCCTCTATGATGGTTCAAAGTGTGCAGAGAGGTCGAACTAAGGAGACCCTGAAGCGAACTTTGCTGAGAGAGGCAAGAAATATCGGTCTCAGTTCCATGGAGGAGATTGAGCGAGTTGCCCAGGATAGAGCGGTATGGAGAAATTACTTGCAGGCCCTATGTAATGTATAACGGTACATAGGGAAATAATACAGTAAACCCTCGTTAACACGAACTCGAAGGGACCGAAAAAATCACGAGTTCGTGTTAAAAAAATTCGTGTAATCGGGGGACTAAAATTTTAGCGTTGCAATGCAGCACAGTATTAACCATATACAATACAGATGCCATCATAGAAACACTACTACAGTAATTAACTTTTAAAGAAGTACTCACGTATCATTTTCTGCAGAAATATTCCTGTATATTGCGCTGTCGTAGACGGGAGCGAAAGTGCACAGTAATTTCACGGCCAACTTTGTGTATAGCTTCCATAAACCTAGTGGTCATTTCAGCTGTTGTAGCAAACCGTTCTAAAGTGTCCAAGGCCGTTAACACTTCCTGGCGGGTGGGCGGTATACTATTGTCTTCATCACTTTCTTCTGATGATATTTCTTGCACCTCACACACAACTGCTTGTACATGTACATCAGATTCCTCTGGAGAACACACGGCAACATCGTCATCTGCACTAATGAATTCCTCAAAACTAACTCCAGGGTTTGCAACGTCTTGAAGAATATCCCATTCGTCATGAGAGGTGGTGTCGTTGTAACAGTTTCACTGTTATCCTAATTAGGGGTACAGTCGGGGTCAACCCACGACCCTTATTTTTTTTGCACGGGGCGTCCTTGAATACTATTAGTATTAAATTGTTTACCAGTCCAGTTGCTGACCAGTAGGGAGTTAAATTCATGAAAAGGGTTCTAACCCGAGATAGGCGAGGACTCACGTAAGAATCGAGGATCTCGAACCAGAGAAGGGACAATTGGTAGCTTTTGGTTTGAACAGTAGAATAGTTACAACTTGAGAAGTGAGGAGGTCGGACGGATACATTGAAGTACAAGAGAAATACCGTCAAGTTAGTTAGGTTTTCAGAGGAATATTCTGTTATTTGGGAGTTGAGAAGTAGGACAGTTACAACTTGAGAAGTGAGGAGGTCGGACGGATACATTGAAGTACAAGAGAAATACCGTCGAGTTAGTTAGGTTTTCAGAGGAATATTCTGTTATTTGGGAGTTGAGAAGTAGGACAGTTACAACTTGAGAAGTGAGGAGGTCGGACGGATACATTGAAGTACAAGAGAAATACCGTCGAGTTAGTTAGGTTTTCAGAGGAATATTCTGTTATTTGGGAGTTGAGAAGTAGGATAGTTACAACTTGAGAAGTGAGGAGGTCGGACGGATACATTGAGGTACAAGAGAAATACCGTCGAGTTAGAGAGGTTTTCAGAGGAATATTCCGTTATTTGGGAGTTGAGAAGTTTACATTTGAGTAGCAGAGAAAGACAGACTGACTAGAGAAGTTGAGTAGAACGGATCATAATAATGTTTAAGTAGCAAGTAGATACTACTTTGATTTTTGAGAGAGAGAAACTAGAATGCCTTTAACAGTGATTTTAAATTGATTGGAACTGCTAAGAGCAACACTTAAAGTCAAAAAGAGATAGAGCGGTGAACTAACATGAAGTTGTTAACTAGTACACCTCAATAAACAGCCATTTACCAGAGAAGAACAACGAGGTTTTATATATGTACTGTGAACCAAAACGACGAGATGCCGACCAGATAACTGACGCCTAGATGAACCGATGCCAGACTAACCGATGACCAGTGCCTGACGACCAGAGGACTGATGCCTGAAGACTATAGAAGCAGATGAGTAAGCGACCCGCTGACTGTGAAGACTAGCTTTCCGCAACCAAAGACGAGACCAGTAAAGTGCCAGAAGCATCCTATTTTTCCCTGAGATTGAAGGGAATTGTGAACGACCATAGCATCTCGAACATCAACGCCAGGTAATGAACTGTTATAAGTTAATAAACTATATTACAGTGTGGACTGAATTCCTAAAAGGGACATCGGCGAAAAACTAACTTTATTAATATAGACCGGAGAGCACAGAAGATAAGACATAATATTTCAGAAGGATTCAAGGAATTTGATAGTGCAAGTGTTGTTATTCACTCTCCAAGACAGAGATTGATATTACAAGTGGTTAAATATACTTATGAATTTTCTAATCAGTTATCTGTTGTAATTCCTTATACCTGTGATCATAGTCTGTTACAAGCGTCATTTTTGTTGTTGTTGTTATTCACTCTCCAAGACAGAGAGAGATTGATATTACCAGTGATTAAATATACTTATGCATTTTCTAATCAGTTATCTGTTGTAATTCTTTATACCTGTGATCATAGTCTGTTATAGAGACGATTTTGTTGCCTAGTGACCAGTATATCTGGGTATAAAAACCAGTGTTTTCGGGTGACCTTACCAGAGCCATTTCACGAGCCGTTCTTTTCTATTTTTTCTGTTTCTATTTCTTTGTCTCATTGTTTTCTTTTTGGGGCCTTGTACCAGCTGGTCTGCTACATCGTTATCACCATCTAACTCTTCGATAGGATTAGTGTTGCTATGTCTCCAGGCTCTGCTAAAGCAGTTCTGCAAGTGTTTTGATGGCACAGATTCCCAGGAGACAGCGATAGCTTTTATTGCATCAAGCACACTCCAACTTGGGGTTATCGTGTTGTTTTCAACAGCGCAAATTGCAGCTCTCACAAGTCGCTTGCGATAAGCTCTCTTCATAAGAGCAATAATGCCTTGATCTAAAGGCTGAAGACGACTTGTTGCATTTGGGGGGAAAAATTGAATCTTTACGTTTGTTAAGTTCAGATCATGTATTTTATGGGCCGTACACCTGTCCATTGTCAGAAGAACATGCCTATTCTGAGCCACCATTCGACTGTTGAAATGAAGAAGCCACTTACGAAATGATGTGCTGTCGATCCAAGCTTTCTTATGGTGAGAGTAGATGCAAGGTAGAGTATCCATGTTCATGTTTTTAAAACAACGTGGTTTCTTGGACTTGCCTATCACACATGGGCGGTGTTTATCACTGCCGTCTGCATACAAGGACAACAGTTAGACGTTGTTTACTGCGCGCTCCACCATGGCACTTGTCACCTTTTATTCCGAGGGTATGACTTGGAAAAAGATTGTAAAAAGTCCAGTTTCGTCCATATTGTACACGTCACACGAGGCATACTTTTCTCTCACTCCGTAAAATCCATGCAACCAGTTGTTTGTCCCTTCTTCATCAACTTTATTTGCTTCACCACAAATCACTACTGATGAAATTGAGTGTCTCTTTTGGAACCGGTACAGCCAACCAGAGGAACAGCTGAAATCTTGAATGTCCAAATTTCTGGCAACCTCATTTGCTTTTGACTGAATTATAGGTCCACTTAAAGGTACATTGGAAGTGCGCATATGGTTGAACCATTCTAGAAGTAGCGTTTCGATATCTTCGTACTTAGCACTATGAAGTCGCTTAGATTTGTTACCGGAACCTAATGCAACAGCATTAAGAATTTTTCCCGGTCTTTAAGTACTGTGGATAAGGTAGACTTGGCAATTCCATACTGTTCAGCAATTGTCTTTTTCTTCAGTGCACCACGGTCTACTTCGTTTAGAATTCTTAGTTTTGTTTCCAGATCTATACCTGTCTGCTTCCTCTTAGACATGACTCTTCAACTGACTCTATCTAACTTTCCCTGTCCTATCCGAACATTTTCTCACCAGATTTTTATCAACTGGAATTTCACTTTCATTTTCACTTTCTCCCCCCTTCTCTCCTCCCCTCCCCTTCCTGCCCAAAACCATACTTTACTTCTAATTGGGTGTTCTGGCTATAAAATTCTCCTACCTGTAATAAAAATACAGTACCCAGAGCTTCTACGGTGTAACCGAATCCTGGAAACGACGAATTTACTTCCGACAGATAGGGTATCGCACCTTCCGGGGACGCATTAATCTTTTCCCCGCTGTCCGAAAATGCTTTGTGTACATATTAATGTCTTCACCTATCTCGCCGTCTATCTCAAACTCAAAGGCATTCCTTTTACACTCACTGGACATTCACAGGTAAATGAAACTGTTAGCGTTACCTTTCTGATCACTAACAATGAAAGGCTTTTAAGGTGACAACAAACATTGTGCAGCTTTGTAAGTTGGGGTTAAATGAGATAAAATTGGCGGAGGGACTAAAATACAGTTCGTGATTCGTGGTACACAGAAATTCGTGTTATTTACTGATAAGAAATAGACATTTATGACGGGACCACATTTTTGTTCTTGTTAACCGGGTGTTCGTGTTAAGCGAGTTCGTGTTAACGAGGGTTTACTGTATAATTATTATTATTATTATTTTGAACTGTATTGAAAAACGAATGTATCCGTTTCAGTTTGAAATATCGTCATTGAATCCAGACATGTCCATAGATGCTCCATACATGCTCCATAGATGCTCCATAGATGCTCCATAGATGATCCATAGATGATCCATAGATGCTCCATTTCCTACGTAATATCTTTAACATTTCAAAAAATATATACGATCACACAATTATTGTTTCATTAACTTTCCCATGTGGGAAAAGAATGTTCATTAATCTTGTAAAGTCCACATATACGTTAAATATTATTTTTATATTCATTTTCACATTATAATTGGAATGTTCAAGTATTGTATGTCTTATTGATATCGAAAATAACACTGCTTTCAATATTGTTCAAGTTATCCGAAACTGGTGTTTGTTTGTCAAACATGTAAGGAGAAGGTGCATGTGTTCAATATTTTTTTTGTCGTATCTTGATATCTGTTCTCGACATAAGTTCTCGACAGCTAATGAGAAATATTAAAGTTTGAACTGTTTTTCTTTTGAATAACATATTCTGTTTTTGCGTATGAAACATTTAGTCTCGTTTGTTATGACATTGTTCAAACCATAATATAACCAACTACCTATCAAAGAAGTGATGTTGTATGAAGCATAGGGGATAAAAACCAAATATATTTGAATTATTATATAACAAAATATAGCATCTTGGTTATTAGATGTGCAGAAAGAGAACATATGTTCAGTAAATGTGAATAGAATGTAAATATGTAATTTATTTCCAAAATGTGATTCGTTATTAGAATGTGTGTGTTGTAACCTGTAATTCCTCAACGTGTTAATATTGTAATGGATCGTGACAGTCGATCGTTAAATGTAATGTGAGATGGTAATATCTCTACATATCTTTACTTAGTGGCAACACTTAAACGTACATCGTTGTCATGAATCAATAATAGATTCCATTAGCGATAAAATATTGACATGCAGCAAAATCTGATACTTTAGTGCACAAGTATTGAGCGGTACTATTTGAGTTAAGGTATCTTATAAACGTCCATTATTTTCTTCATATTATGTACATGTCAATATATCATCAACTCACAGTTTCTCATATTTTACTATCATTTTCGTTTATCGATTCACAATTATAACACATCTTAACGTATTACATGTGACAGTACAAGCAAATTTCTTCTCAATAATCTTCATCGAGGTGTCGAGCATCAAACACCGAATGTACAAATGTTCAATTTGCTAAATCAAAATAATTATCACCGCGGTTACTACATTCAAGTGGAGCACTTCGATGTGCACACAAATTTAGCATATTAACAGAGGGTATCTATCGTAGAGTACTTTCTTTGTTACCTTAAAGAAAGTTCAAAAGTTACAGTGACCGTTCCAAGAATAACCAGAGGAAGTCATAATAGTAAATTTGGTTTTCTCTTCATCTTCCAAGTTTAAATTATTTGTTCTATAAAACCATTAGATCTTCGACAAAACGAGGTTGACAAACTTTTCTAGATTTTGGAGACGGCGTCAAACCTTATATTGGGCTTCTATCCTCCAGGTTGTAGATGAAACAAACAATGCAATGTTGGCAGATCTTGATATCGTATAGCCATTTCTCTGTTCATGGTATGCTTTAAATTAAGGGAGATGTCTGCTTCATTACTGAGACGCACTGTCTTCTACAGTTATATGTTTGAACGGAGAAGTCAGCTATCTTATCTATTTGCTGTTTCGAAGTCAGACATCTACTCCAACAGCAGTAGCTAAGTAATGGCAGAAAGAGAACGTATAGTTGCACAGAGATCGCAAAAAAAGTAGGCACTATATTATAAAGATATAGAAAGCAAATTTAATGTATTTGAAAATAGATGTCTACGAAAAATAATGATCATACAATGGAACGAATTCAGAAGGGACGAAATCAGAGAAATATCGGGTCAACCACTAGTAACAACTGTTACAAGAAGAAGATGGAGATATGTTGGACACATATTGAAAAAAAAATGATCACAGAATATCAAAGCAGGCATTGAAGTGGGATGCAGAGTGTTCAAGAAAGAAAGGATAACTTAAGGAGAATCTGAAACGAATGTTGCTGAGACAGGCAAGATATATCGGTCTTGGTTCTATAGATGAGATTGAGCGAGTTGCCCGGGATAGAGCGGTCTAGAGAACTTGCTTGTAGGCCCTATGTAGCGTATAATGGTACGAGATGAATTGTATATATTATATTATGTATATTCTTGGAGAGATTGAGAGATGCCATCGACATACAACTAAAAGATGTAGCTGTAGTCTTTCCAGCAAATAGATCTTGCATGGACAAGATAGCTACATTATAATAGCCGTCCATCGCAAGCGATGATGACAACAATATCAGACGTGTACTGTTGCACCTCTCTGGTGTGTGCGGAGGTGACTGTAGAGTCCAATCCTAGAACAGAATCCCCGACCACAGGTGGGGCATACATGATCAAGGTTAGACATGTGCGTGTTGTGTGCTCTGTCTTTACGCGCTGCTCGTTTTCTCTGTGACTCAACAATACGATGATTCTCAGCTATTCGGGTTCCTCTATTGTTGTTACAGCGCCACATTTGGCGATCTTGCGCATGGATTCCCAGCACGTATTGTCTATATCGAAGCATTTCAGAGACACCTTAAGAGTGTCTTTAAAGCGTTTTTCTGTCCACCAGCTAAACGTCTGCCCCCTTCAAGCTCGCCATACATCAACTGTTTTGGGATGCGTTTATCAGGCATTCGAGCAACGTGACCGACCCATCTCAGTTGGGCCTTCTGCAACAGGGTGTTGACGCTTGGGATCTTTGCTCTTGTGAGGACTTCGCTGTCTGGAATTTTGTCCTGCCAGTTTATTTTTAGTATTCCGCGTAGAATTTTGTAAAAGGGTTTAATTTTCTTGCGTTCTTATCCTGCCCTTCCCCGCGTACAGCGGGGGTTACTAGGGCCGGTAAACTTTGTTTGGCGTTACCCCCTTCCGTTCCCCCCGTGACACGAAACCCTTTCCCGAACGCAGCACCTTTGGATACCCTATTGTGGACCTCAGAATCTATGTTTCCCGATCTGGATGGAGGCTGCCAAATAAGAAAAAGTTGTCCGTTGACTGGGACGCTGGTGTTTAATTTGATGACTGGATCGAATCTGTTCCCCGGGGGGGGCTGGAACATGCCCTGTTTTTGGTGTTTGGTGGGGTAAAACCTATCACAGGCCATTGAGAACTTTAAAATTTCTGCATTTCTTCCACAGAGTTGGAAAAGAGGCACGTCATCGCAAAAAAAGGTTTGAGATAGTTGATTTTTTTTACCTTGTGGGGTTTTAACCCCCGAAGATTGAATAGTTCCGTCTTCTGTATCTTTTTTCCCCCATGTTCGTCGCCTTCCCAAAAGACATCCGTGAGCATGGCAGCAAATATCATGCTGAAGGTGTTGGGGCCAGAAAAGCCCCTTTTTACGCCGTTGGTGACAGGAAGGCTTCCACACCCCCTTCGTCAAGTCCCGTGCCCTCCCCCTCGTGAAACGTTGGGATCTTGATGAATTTCACTGGGCACCCAAATTTTTTCCATGATCTTCCAAAAACCCCCCCTGTTAACCGTGTCAAAAGCCTTTGTCAGATCGAGTTCCCATATAGGGGTTACGGTGCTGCTTTTGGCATTTCTCCTGTAGTTGGCGAGCAGCAAATATCATTCTGCTGTTCCACGACCTGCCTGAAGCCACATTGGGTCCGGGAGAAAGCCCTTTCAGGTGATTTAATCGAAATTTCTATACAACAAGTATCAAATAATTCCTGAAATTTTTTTAGATTATGAAAGCCCTTTGAAAAGACATGATAAATTAATGAGCCATTATGCTAGCACATTGAAAATTAATAATCTAGAAAATGTAAGTATTTAGACATGGGCGGTAGAGTTCGTCATGAAAAACAAGTGACTTTTTCGGAATAGAAACAGAGAGAATACAATGAACACTGAACCTTAACAACAAATGAACACACCTAATGGTAACTTCATAATGAACCCATACCCCTCTAAAAACCAAAAACACAAAAGAACTAACACCAACGTCACGATTCAAGAACAATTCATAAGCAATCTTTTGTATATTAAAATTTTCCCCTTCTTATTCATAAAAAAATATACTATTAAAAAAACACCCTAAATTTAAACTTTGAACATTAACAAATTAAGAGCTAAAAAGATTACCCATTAATACCCTGGTGGACCCTTTTTTTCCCTTCAATACTGGGGCAAAAAATTCATTCACCCCCAAACATTTTTCCAATTGCTCTATTGGATTTGGAATTTTTTTTACAAGAATCACAGAATATGTTTAAAGGGTACCCTAAAAGCCAAACTCCTCACAACAAAATTTAGTCTTGCAGAACTTTAAGATCACACAGTTGCAAAGAAAAAAACCCACCTGCCCATTTAAAAACAGTGACTCACCACGACATTTCAGTTTTGAAAATTATAACTCACAATCGACTAATAGTAGAAAATCACCGTCCCCATAAGACGGTGACTAACCCAAGCTTTTCCCTTTTGATTTAAATCTCCAATCGACAAAAGTAGAAAACCACGTTTCCCACTATGCAGTGATTTTAACATTTGTCGAGAATTATAATCTCCATCGACAAAAGTGAAAACTACGCCCATATAAGACAGTGACTCCCCACGCATTCCAGTTTTCGTTATAATCTCAGCATTAGAGAAAACCCCGCTGCCCACCAAAGAGGGGACTCACCTTTTCCAGTCTGCAGAATTTAATCACAGTCGACTAATAGTAAAAAACCATGTCACCATAAACAGGACTAAACAAACTTTCCACTTCAAATTATAATCTCAAAATAAAATTGCCCCCTGTCTCCCATAAAAAGTGACTCCTGACATTTATTTTGTAAATTTATAACATCACACACCCCTTAAAACAGTATAAAATCCATCAACCCAAAAAAACCATCAGACCCTTACCTTTTTATTTTTTTTGGCCCCCGCCGTAGCCTCTACTCGTCCAAACCAAAGCCTTATCTGAATGTCCCAGACCAATGCTCCCCACTAAAAAAACAAAAACCCGATGTCGTTCACACAACTCAGGAAACCCTCCGTGAAAACTGATGAACTGTATGAACTGTCGTCAACAAAACAATCTAATGGAATTCCCACTAAACTATAACATTCTGGGTCCCCCCCCCCTTACCCCCCGGGAACGGTAATTACTTTTACAAGAAGACGTCAACAGAATGCAGAAACTAAAGTTAAAGCAGGGGGGTTTTTAAAAACTTTTTTAAAAAATTTCACGTTTATATGGGATGAAATTTCGTTGGCATAATATTTTATTTGAAATACATTCAGTCTCGAAACTATTGAATCTGTAACTATAAATTTGTCAGATTTTTAAGGGTTTTGAAACCATAAAAAAATAACATTTTGCAACAGTATATCAGAAAAAAATTGTCAATGAGATTGAAAAGGAGAATCTTGAATGCAGTCAAATTTTCCCTGCCGAAACGGGAATTAGAGCCAGAAAAAAAAAGGTCACTATGAAAAGCTTCATGGCCCTTAACAGAGGAGAAAAAATTTTAAAAAAACTTTTCCAATTATATTTTGGGAAATTTTCTTAATTCTCTGAATGAACGATGAGCTTTTGAAACCCCATAGCAATAATTTTCAGTTTTTATATGACATTTTAAAACTAAAGGATATAGATGACAAAAACGCGAAAATTTTGTACCATCCCCAGTCAATACTTTCGGTCGAAAATGAATCAGATATAAATGCAAATGATCTTCAAGAAGAATTACCGATGTAAAAACCCGGACATAAAAACCGAAAGAAATGCAACGAATGAGACACGAACAAACAAACTGATGAAGTCAAAAAATAAGAGAGGACTAAAAACCATGGTGCAACAAATAAGAGACGGACATAACAAACTGATAGAAGTGCAACGAATGAGAAAGGACATAACAAACTGATGAAGTGCAACAAAAAGAGACGAACATAACAAACCGATAGAAGTAACGATTAAGACAAGTTTTTTCCCCCAAAAATATGGTACTTTGGTTAAAAAAATATTTCACAAAAAATAAAAGGTTTTAGAATTTATTTTAAAAACTTTTATTTCCTCTACCAATTTTGGAAAGATCTATGTTTTCCCAATTTCTTTTCTTTATTGAATGGTTACTAGACTAGCGTGCTAAACACTTCCTTTTGAATGAAATCAAAATTATAGAAAACTGAAAATTTAAAAATTTTTTTTGATGTAATATGAAACAATATTTACTTTCAAAAATTTTCCCCAATAAAATGTTCACATTATATGATTGCCAGAACATTCATACCGTATGGTTATATGTTCAACCCATCACTTATATGTCCTTCCTTCAAAATTTCTCTCGTGTTTTTGTGGAGCAGGGGAACCCCTTTTTTAAATTAAATACTGAGGAAGAAAACTCAATTTTTTTATGTGATTGAAAAATTTTTTTGACAATTTGAATAGCATAGTTGAAATTTATTTGATTTGAATTTTTAAACATAACATCCAGTCATAAACAAGTTGTCTTTCCCATATGAAAAAAATATTTTTTTGCTTTCTTCCATACTTTGGGATGAGCCTAAAAATTTTTCATTGCTTTTTCAACAATTAAAACGATATTTTTTATGGTTAGAAATGTCCATCACTAAGTACCAAAAAAACAATTTTTAACATCGCCTCTATAAACTTAATTAACTCCTGGGGCCCGGGGCAAAAGTCACGTTTTACAACCCTTTCCCTTTTTGATAACCAAACGCCATTAGCGGGGCGGAATGTAAAACTGTCCACTTCAAACGACATTGGGGGGGGCCTTGGTCCCAAGAAAACCCCAAGGGGGTTGACATCTTAAAAACTCATTTTAAACCCTTTTTTAAAATAAAAAAACCCTTTTTAAAAACCTTCACTGATAACAAAACCTTTGTTTGTCAGCGCAACTGGACTGGAACATTGTTCAACATCCTTTTTTACATTTTGTGACGCAATACTATCCCGATGCACATTAGAAAGATTAGCTTTTTGCTACCGTACCGTATACATTCGTACAGATATTTCGTAACTTTCATGGACAGTAGAACTCAAACCTTTCGGACAAACATAACCCTTTTAGATAAAAAAGGACAAGCTGTCCCCTTTTTCCAGATCCCTATCGTAGTCTTTCGCCCAGTTTGTCAAAGAAATCATTAACGTCTGTCTGTTTTTAAATCATCTTATAGTGAAAATATTTTTGAATTGTTGGAAAACATAAATTGACCCAAACATTAAAAAATGTTCTATATCTGCCCCAATATTAAACTCTAATAAAACGTTCATGGAATGCCTCCAGGAGTATGCAAATGAAAAGGGCCCAAACAATAAAAAACTACCATCTTGATTGTCTTTCGTTTTTTTCAAAGTAGATATTCGTTTTTCGTTCTTGCTGCCTTTTTTCCCATTCAAGTTTTTCTTTTTGAAAACAAGAGCGATTAAAACTTATAACACCAAAAAAAGAAATAATATTTGAAGTGGCATCAAAACATAAACCTTCACCTTTCTTCGTGACGTTTCCCAAAAGAGTTCTTTTTTGCGGTACAAATTCCCCACCCAAAGGTATCGGGCATACTCTGGAATCAAAGATTTATATTGTTTTGATCATACAGATTAGTTGGTTTTTTTTGCTTGACTTTTGTTTGATTTTAATGGAAACCCAAGAGAAACCTTTCGCTGTAATGAAACTGTGATATAACGATTCGACAGAACAGTCATGTATTGCAGACAGATACATAACTTAAAGTGCCCCCAGGAAGTTTAAACTGGCATCAGAGGGTTTATACAAATAGATGCCCATTCTAAGGCAAACAGGCAGCACAAATCAGAGATGGCGAGTCCAAGAAATGCGATGTTTAATATTATAAAATCTTGTTTGTAGAAGATATGATGTTAAACGTTTGATAAACCAAAAATATACCAACAGAGTACAAATAATTACATGGTCACCAATTCGAATACCCTTTTTTCCATCATCACTGAGGACATCTCCATCGCTTCAACATTAAGGTAGCCTTGGTGGTCTTATCCATGGTAATTCATGTCTTTTTGTATGTTAATGTTTTTTGTGTAAAAATAATGTTTTTTCCCCCAATATATTAAAGCTTTCTATTATGAAATTTTAACTGATATTTTGTTAGTAAGATCATGTACGAAATTTCTCAAAAAAAATCAAACTTTTTAAAGTTATTACTATTTATTTGACTTTTAAAAAATGTTTAAAAAATGAATGTAACCTTTTCATTTTGAAATATCTTCATTAATTCAGACATGTCCAAATCTCCATTTCCCGTAATATATTTAACATTTCAAAAAAATACGATCCCCAAATTTATTTTTATTAACTTTCCTGGGGAAAAGAATGTTCATTAATCTTGAAAGTCCCAAGTTTATTATTTTATTTTCATTTCCATTAAATTGGAATGTTCAAGTTTTGTACGTTTCATTATATTGAAAAAAAAAATCTTGAATATTCTCGTTATTCGAAACGGGTGTTTGCGGGCCAACTTGGGAGAAGGTGCATGTGTACAATATATTTCTTGTCATCTCGTACCGTTCTTGATATCTGTTCTCGACATGTTTAAAAGCTAATGAAATTATTAAATTTTGTGTTTTTCTTTTAATAACATTTTTTTTTTAAAAAATATAGGTCTTGGTTATTTAAATTACAAAAAGAATATTTCAAAAATGTGAAAGAATGTAAATTTTAATTTATTTCCAAAATGTGATGTTATTAGAATGTGTGTGTTGTAACCTGAAATTCCCAACGTGTTAATATTGTAATGGATCGTAAAAGCGATCGTTAAATGGAGATGGTAATATTTTGCATACTTTATTAGGGAACACTTAAACGTCATCGTTGTCATGAATCAATAATAGATTCCTATGCATAAAATTTTGACATCAAAATCTGATACTTTAGTCAAAGTATTGAGCGGTACTATTTGAGTTAAGGTATCTTATAAACTCCATTATTTTTTTTTCATATTATTATGTCAAATATATCAACTCTTTTATTTTTTCTATCATTTTCTTTTATCGATCCACAATTATAACACATCTTAACGTATTACTGTAATAAGCTAATTTTTCTAAAATCTTCATCGAGGTGTCGAGCATCAAACACCGACAGTTATATTTTGAACGGAAAGCGCTATCTTATCTTTTTGCTGTTTCGAAGTCAAATCTACCCAACCCCGGGCAAGTTGGAAAAAGAGAACATAGTTGCACAAAATCACCAAAAAGTAGACCTATATTATAAAGATATAGAAAGCAAATTTAATGTTTTTGAAAATAGATGTATGTGAAAAATAATGATCAAAAAATGGAACGAATTCAAAAGGGGACGAAATCAGAGAAATGCCTAACTACTAGTAACAACTTTAAAAAGAAGAAGAAGATGGAGATATTTGGACACATATTAAAAAAAAATGATCAAAAATATCAAAGCAGGCTTTGGGTGGGATGCAAAGGGTTCAGAAAAAAGGAAAATGGAAATCTGAAACGAACGGTGAGACGGGCAAGACATATCGGTTCGGTTCTAAGATGAGATTGAGGGGAAGTTGCCCGGAAGAACGGTTTAGAGAAATTGCTTGTGGGCCCCTTGTATAAGGGTGAGATGAATTATATATTATATTTTTATATTTTTGGAGATTGAATGCATCGACATAATCAAAGATTGCTGCAGTCTTTCCCCCAAATAGATCTTGCAGGCCAGATAGCTAATTATACATATACAACAATACAAATAATCTCCTGTAGATTTTTGGATTATGAGAAGACCTTCGAAAAGCAATGATAAATTTTAGTTTAGTTTAGTTTAGTTGAGTCTGGATCACCATCCTGCACGTCAAACAAATTAGTCCATAAGTGCTCCGACTTCCCCAGTATGTCCACCCTGGGCGACAACGACACCGGTTCTTTGTTGGTTTACAATACCTCTTTGTCTGCCAGCATAGCGTTCTTGTCGACTACACCCCCTTCCTTCAGTTTTTGCAGTCGTTAGTGTTGTGGATTACCGCTATTACGTGAATCATGTACCCCTCTCTCCCTTAAGGAATTTATAATATCAGCCGGGTTTGCTCGTTTTTTGGGACAGCACCCAAACCTGCAACCTATCCGCACGTTATTCCCCTTACACCTGCATCCCCTGGCAAAAAAAAAACTGAACTTTGTCAGCTTAGATCCCCAGCGATTCTCCAATGCCTACCCCATCCTTTTTCAATTTTCCCTGACATATCATTGAGTCACTGAAAAACATGCATGGATAAAAGTCTGTGATTCACCAAATCACCCTTTTATAACCCCATGTTTCCATAGTGAGACTGCTTTATCGGGGAAAAATCCCCACTGTTTTCCCTTCACCTCACCTCCGACCTGAGAGTAAAAGCCCATGAGCTCCGCATGTCGACCCCGAACCATCCGATAAATGATTACATCATGCTCAGATCGTTCTCAGTTTCCTGAACCTCTGCCCCCCGACAAGTGGGTTGTTTTTCATTCTTTAAAGTTCGTGCATCAAAAAAGGATGGGGATTTTTGGCACTGGTATCCATTCTTCACCGGGATCAATATCTTCAAGTGCACACCTGTTCAATACAGTCCTCGGCCTGCCCCACCCAAGATTTTCCTTTTTTTTAACCTATTTTTTTTTGTCTCTTTTTTTCCCAAAGTGCAGAGGATGTTTGTGTCAGCACTGACTCGAAGGTATGTCGTGCACGGCCATCAGTATTCTATCCCAAAGTGGGATGTCAAGGAGATGCCATCGCCCTGCACGACGTGTCTTTGGGCCCCCAAGAAATCCCGGCCTCGTTCTGTATTCTTTCCAGTCGTTCTATCTGACTATGACTGAAGTCAGGATCGCCAGCGCATACTAAACCCAAGGCCCAGATCCGGGTTTAAAAAGGAAAAGAGGGCCTGTTCACAATCCGCCGCACCTTACCCTCATCGCCACAAACCTTTCCTCGCCTTCATTATCACATGAGCTATTTTTACGAAAAGCTAGACTACATCAAAACGCAGCCCCAGTTTTTTAAAGACTGAGACCGCTCCACCACCTCTGAACAAAAAACCAAAGATGGTTTTGGGTTTTGACAGGATTTTTTAAAAGGGAAAATGTCACCCCTGCTTTTGGGGGGTTGACCAATCTCCTGCTACAACGCACCATCTACCTATGCGGTGGGGATTCTGACTGAAGTTCCCCCCCGCTTCTCTATCCTTGCCCTGACATACAAAATCATCTGTGAAATTGTCCTTTCTCCCGTGATCTGCTTTTTTGTGATGCTAAAGTATAGGCATTAACAACATCATGATAAATTAATGAGACATTATGCTATTTATTGAAAATTAATAATCTAGAAATGTAACGTATTGAGACATGGGCGTAGGTTCGTCATGGGGGAAAACTAAGTGACTTTTTTGGAATAAAACGAGGAAACAATGAACACTAACCCTTAACAAAAAATAACACACCAAATGGAAATTCCTAAATGAATCCATACACACTCAAAGAACCAACAAAAAAAGAACAAACCAACGTCACGATTCAAGAACAATTATAAACAATCTATTGTATTTTAAATTTTCCCCATAATCATTATTCAAAAACAAAATAAAAATATACTATATAAATAAATCATTTTCCCACATAAATTCTTATTGAACATTAAAAATTAAGCAGCTTAAGTTACAAATTAATACCCTGGTGTGCCCTTTTCCTTCATAGTACAAGGCTAAATAAATCATTCAGCCCCCAAATCATCTTTCAAGTTTTGTCATTGTTTCGGGACGATTTTACCAAAATCCTAGAATACTGATGGGCTGCGGGCCCTAAAAAGCCAAACGCCCCCAAACGAAAATTCTAGTTTTGCAGAATTTTGTACTTTTAAAACAGTAGAAAACCCCCCTATAATACAGTGACTCACCACGACATTTCTTTTGCAGAATTAAAATTTCCAAATCGACTAATATAGAAAACCACGCTGTCTCCATAAGCGTGACCCCCGACATTTCCAGTCTTGCAGATTTTATAACATCACACAGCTAAACATGGAAAATCGCTTCTAAAAAAAATCGCCCCTTATGGCCCCTTTATCCTTTCTCTGCCCTCCCACTGTCCAGTCCCAGCCTCTCTCGCCAAACCCGCTCTCATCGTCGCAACGCCCCAGACTCAAATTTACCCCACTCAAAAATAAACCCAGATGTCTTCAAAAAACTCAGGTCCTCCTGACAACTGATGAACTGTATGAACTGTCGTCAAAAAAAACAATCTAATGGGAATTCCACTCTTAACTTTTGGGTCCCACCCCTTTCCCCCCGGGAAACGTAATTACTGTTCAAGAAGACGTCCACAGATGCAGAAACTAAAGAAAAACAGGAGGGTCGGTAAACTTTTTTTAAACGATTTCACGTTTTATTGATGAAACTTGGCATAAATTTTTTTTGAAATAAATTCAGTCTCAAACTATTGAATCTTAATTTTAAGTAAATTTTAAAATTTTCAAAACCAAAAAAAATCAACATTAAGACAATCAAATTTTCAATAAAATTCTCTAATAGTTAGAAATCTTGTGCAGAAAAATTTTGGAAAACTGGGGTTGGAAAAAAAAGGGTCAAGAAGGGTGGACCTTAACGGGGGAAAAAAATTTCAAATAAATTTTTTCTTTTATATTTTGGACATTCCTTAATTCTCTGAATGAACGACTGCCCTTTTTAACCCCCAAGCAATACTTTTCAGTTTTTATACTTTTTAAAAACTGGATATAGATGACAAAACGCTAGAAAAATTTTGTATCATCTAGTCAATACTTTCGGTCGAAAATAATCAGATAAAAAACAAATGATCTTCAAGAAGAATTACCGATGTACCCTGAATCTTCAATATTTTTGAAACCTTTGGATTTTTTAAAATTATTTGTCCCAAAAATAACCATTATTTGTATCCAAATACTGTTGTAGCTGTAAATTTTTTACATTCTCTTCTCACCCTAGGGGAAAAAAAGGTTTTCCAAATTAAAATTAATAAAACACTAATTAAGAAATTCAATAAGCCAAACAAAAATTAAAAAATGTCATTAATTTCTATTGAATCTACATTGTCTGCCTTCCCAAAAAAACATCCCTAATTAATAAATTTGCTAAAGAAAATTAGAAGTTAAAACGGTAGATTTTGTAAATCGAAAGACAAAATCCCCTTTTGTCGCCGCCGAGGACTTGGTCGTAGGTTTCTTTTTTTTAATAAACCCCAAAATTTTTAAAAAGGGGGATTTGCTGTATAATCGGTTGATTATGACTCTGATTATGACCTGATAAAAGACTCTGATTCCCAAATTCTTAGCAAGGAATGATAAAACTAGCTCGGAATGTGATACGAATTTGAACTTTTTTCATATGACGATGTTTATAGATTAAAAACAGTTACACCCAATGGTACAGGGTAGGGGATGGACACTACCTCGAAAACGGGGGCGTATCTCGGTGTATAGAAATGGGGATCGACCCAACCTTAATCAATACGTGGGTTATTAATAAAATCTTCATTAGAAAAGGGAAATACCTTATTAAAAAATGAACATGACCCCCATAGTTCAAAGTCTTAAGTTTATTATTTAAAAAAAAAAATTTTTTTGTAAAAAATTTTCACTCTGAAAACGATAATGTCAAAAAAAACCCAGACAGTGAACTAGACTTGGTTGAAAAAAAGGTGGCACAAAAAGGGTTTAAAGGTGGCATTTCTAAGACTTGCATCATACTGAAAAAAAACACCGCATGGCCCTGTTTCGGGCAGTATTGAGTCAGCACTCGGGGCCTTCATAGGGAAACTGACTTAATGTTTTTTGACCTCTTCTAAGGGAGGGGGAACTAAGGGGGCATTGATTGGGGCTGGGGCATGTCTTGGCTTCATCACATATGTTAATTGTTGAGACGGGAAAAAGTGTTCTGCCCGACCAGCGGATCTGATGGTTTCCGTTGAGCCTTGCTCCATCTCATCAGTACATGGGTGGGGTGAGAGTGTTGCAATTTAAAAAGCCCCAGGGCTCATAGAAACCCTCCAATCTGTATTTATACATTTGGGTTTCAAATTTTTGTTTAACCAGGCGTCTTATATTTTCCCAATTCTCTCTTGGGCCTTTCCGAACATCAGTGAAAACTGTTATTTTTGGCTATGATAGGGTTTTTGTTGGTCTCTTATTCATCATGTTTCGCCAGGAAAAAATTTATTTCTTCCCCATCTTTATCAAACCAGTCATGACTCTTCCAACAGACTGTTTTATGAGCGCAGATGTGTAAGTAAAGGTGTTCCGGGGTAGTCTAGTCCTGTCGACGTTGGTCTTGCCAAACTGAAAATCCTTTTTGTCGTCCTCTTGCTAAACTTTCGGTGTCAGTGGGCGTTTCAATTTGAAGACTGCCATTTTTTTTGTTGGTTTGCGACCCCTGTGTTTTTGGGGTTGTCAGAGGTTAAGTTTTTACATGATCGAAACAGGGGTGGACAATTGTCTTTATCACATTTATTGATCTTTTATAGAGACTGGATTATGAAGGGAAAAAACTGAATGGAAATGGTATTCAATAAACTCTCACCTAGCAGTTGAAAGATCTGTACCTGTTGGGAAAAACCTCCTTCCCAAAAAAAAATCTCCCTAAAAACACACTCTTTAAAAGCAGGTCACACTAACTATGGCTAACATTAATAGAGGACAGAAAAAGCTGAGGAAAAAAAAACCAAGCAATCCCCAACCAGAAAGGCTGAGTGAAACTTCGCTTAAAAAATTTAAATTTTAAACATACCTACGTATCAATTAGACAACAGGGGGAAACAGATAATGATGACATAATAAAAATACAAAGAAGAGGAGAGTTCAACGGACTAAAAGAATGAAATCGTGAACCAAACTAAGTTTATTTAACCCATTGTTGAAGCAGCTTGTTTAAGGGCAACATTATTTGAAAACTAAAAAGGGTAAAGAAACTGCAAAAATTACCCCCTGGAGTATAGGTAATGTGAGGAACTGATATGGATAGGGGTAGCAAAAAAGAAACTTTTAACGGCGGACAGATCTAGTGTATCAAAAAGGGGAAAAAAACACTAAGGGGTAGGGCAAATCTTGAGAAAACACGACTGAAAAAAATATCCCACTATTATGTGAATTATGACCCAAAAATCCCGCTTTAAAATCCGATAAAAAACAAAAGGAAAGGCAAAATTTTTGGAGAAGGTTATGTAAGAGAGATTCGCGATTTTTGGAAACATGGAGGATCTAAGTAAAAGATGAGGATTAAAAACAAACACAGAGTTAAAGAGTTAGTTGGGGTTTTCAACCAGGCCCGGATGGGGGAAATAAAAACAAAAACCCCATAAATAAAAGGTTCTGCTAGATCAAAGGCAAATCAATTAGCAACCCTTAATTCAGAAATTTCAACCATAAAGTATGTTCCTGATTCTCCCTACTAAGTCCCCAAACCCTTAATCTTTGATCTGTTATAGTATTGGTCGTGGTGGATCCCCCGAGGAGGGGTATTGGGGGGTTTTGGGTGAGAAAAGGAAAAAAACTATCATATCAATATATAAATACCTGATGTGTGCAAAGGTTTAAATCCTATCATCGAATACATGGGGCCTAACTTTTAAACGAATTTAAACCCCGGGGGGCACAGCATCATTCTAATTCCGGTTGTAATAATGTTTAATTTTCAACAATCTTTTTTTTTTAAACTGTTGCTTGATCTCTAGGATCCTATAACAAAACCCAAAAACGTACCTTTACTCTTACTACTTATAATATCGATCTTCTAGTGGTTGGGGAAAAGTTCGGGAAAAAGTGGGTCAGTTTTGGTAATTGGTATTGTCCGACAACAATTTCACCAGTCTACCCAGGTGTCTTCATAAATTAGCTACAGAATGAACTGGTTTTACGTCATAAAAAAAAATTATAAAATTTCGAAACCCCAAATGTAAAAAATAGATGGGCATACATTCACTACTAAATATATATATGCGAGCTATTTGGGGTTTAAAGTTTGATCGCTGTTTTGCTTTAGGGGCCATATCGACCAAGTTATTGCCTCGCTCACGGTGCCACCTCAATGAGAACCAAGGGTGCTCAAAACCTTTTGCGCTGCTGTACCAATGTTTTTTTTATATGTAGAAAGGTGATATCTTTCCCTTGACTACCAAATAATGGGAACAGGAAAAAAATTTATAATTAGGGTATGACATCATTCTGGATGCACCAAGAGACCCGGGTAGCAATGAGATTTTTTGATCTCCCCCCTATTCTCCAAAATTGTTGTGAAAAAGGGTTTGATCATTGGAAAATCAACGCAAACAAGGAAAATCCACTCCCTAAAAACTAATGGGGGGACATGACAAACGTTCTCTTCCCATTTCTCTGTCAAATGAGATACTATTTAACAGGTAAAAGGGATCTTTGGGTTTTTATATCTTTTACTCGTCTTTGCCATGGAAAAGGCGCCGGGATTAAAAACTGTTTTAAATACGAAACACTGAAACTAGATAATATTATTTATTTGTTTAAAGGACTACTTTAAAGCCCAAAATGCGATAGCTCAAATTTTTTTTAAATAACAAAGTAAATTCAACATTAAGACGGGCATAACAAACCGATAGAAATGCAACAATAGGGTGGGTCAAAGGCCATGTTTTACGGCGGAAAAAGAGCCGGGTCAGCGAAGGGCGCGCTACCCAAAACCCCGCCCCCAAACCCCCAGGGGGACCCTGGGAAAAAACGGGGTTCCCGGGCTGGTAAAAGGGGGCAGGGATCGGGGGCCGTGAAAGCAAAGCAGGTGCCGAAAATCCCCGGAAAATTCACCTTCCCCCGATTGTCCTCCGAAAGGCCGAAACAGCAGCGTGCGAAATTTCTGTGGTAATGGCAAATGAAAGCGAAGAAATCCCTGAAAAATAACACACCTTTTGGTCGAAGTCCGCAAAATGTCCATCTCAGAAAAAACTTTAAAAGCAGGTAGGAAACCCTAAACAAAAAGTGGTCCCGCAACGTAAAACTGGAAAACCAAAAATACACAATTTTCCCGGCCAAAGACCCAAAATACGCTTGAGCCCAAAAGAAAACAAGGTACATGAGTCCCGCACAAAATAGTGGTCACTGCAAATGCAGAAGACTGGGAAATCCCCGAAAATGCAGAAGACTGGAAGTCCTGAAATAAACACATTTCCGAAAAGACCCCAAAAAAAATTTAAAGCTCCATGAAACAAAGCTCTTCTTTTCCGAGGGAAATGGGTGCCTTGTGGTGTCATGGTTGGTACAACCAAAGGCTAGCGGGCAAACCGTAAACAAACCTGAACAGTGACGAAAATTGTTCAGAAAACGACCGGTTCGTTGGGAAGATCCTATAAACCCGGGGGGGCAGGTCATCTAAGTAAGCCCTGGGAAAAAGGCAGCTCACTGCCTTGTGAGTTTTTGGGTGGGGACAGTCGAAGGCTAACGGAGAGCGAACCTCAAACGCTGGTTGAAAACGGATAACGTCCCAAAAAAAAGCACCGATCAAAACGGCACTGAAATGTAACGTTAACTACGTGCATGGACTAAATTTTATCATAATTTTTATTAATAATGAAAATCGAAAGGGCTCGCCGAAGTCCCGCCGGGCAGGATGGTCCGGGCCCCCTGCCCGAAGGGGGCCCCCCCTTTTTGCCCGGGGTCCCCCCCCCAACTCGGCACAGCACGAACGAGGAATTAAGTTATGGTTGTGGTCGAGTATTAATAAAAATTAAATATCACCCAATGGAATGCGGAATATCCCCACGAAGCAAGCCTCGCAATAAGACTTGCAAAGACGATATAGACGTTGTGGCATACAAAACGATCTAAATCCCAGACATAAGTTCGAGATTAAAGGTTACCAGATTAGCAGACCGAAAGGACACAAGGGGGGATCCCCACCCGTTAAATGGATTCCAACCGCAGATGGGAAAAACAAAAACCCGGCGCAGTTGGATCATAGGCGTTCAGATTTCGTAAAGACACCGATCCCTGTACTCTTTCTGTCTTCACGCCGCTGTCTAAACAATGAATTCGGGGAAATTCTTTTTGGTCGGGGTTTCAACACCCTCGGGTGATGGGGGTGCCCGAAACAAACATAAGGGGGGTGGAAGACTGGGAGTCGAGAACAATCTGTTCTCATCAACGCTCCAGACGATCCCAACTTTTTTCTCAGCGTGGCACACAAAGGAATTTAAAACCCCTTTTCCCAAACGTATATCCAAAAGTAGTCATGGTTTCCCCCCAACTAGGGGGTAGTGACCCTAGACCAGTCAAATTGCAAGTGACCTCAAATTTTCCTGAGCCCAAAATGTGGTTCCACGGTGGAACTTGAAAATTGGAAAAATATGGGCCCGACGATGCAAATGTTGAACGAATCAACATGCATGAAAAGAAAAAAATTGGGAAACTGCAGGGGAAATGTCAGAAGCAATCCTGAAAGCGGCGGGAAAACCCTCCCAGAGGCTGGTTTAAAGCCCTACTGGGCAGCAGAGGTTCAAAACGAAAAGACCCAAAAAGCAAGGGGGTGAGGGAGAAGGGGACAGTCATGGGGACAAAACTGTTTACAAGGCGGGAGCAAAATAAGAAGAGAGGCAAACGAGCGGCGAGACAGGTTGGTCAAAACAACCGAATCCCCGAACCCGATAGGGGCGGGCCTAAACTGTGGGAAACTGGCCAAAACGCTAGCGATGAAAAACCAGCAGCCCCCTTGTCCTCGAACAAGAAAGAAGATCTTCGGGGAGGGGAAGGGAAACATCCTGTCCAAAACGAAATCCGGGGTAAGCTGCAAAAAAAAAATTATCCCCAAAAAAACCCCTCCAAGGCAGCCAAAAAAAGCAGATAGTCACCTAACGGAAATTCAAGAAGAGCTGGGAGGCAAGGGACCTGAAACCCCGAAAGTCAGGAAAAGATGGGGTCCCAATGAGTCTTAAAAAATTGGGGAAAAAGAGCAAAATCCTCTCTTCCCTTCTCAACTTTGAAACAGGAATCAAAAAAAAAAACTCCCTTTTCCCTCCAAAAACAAAAAAAACCAAGAGTTAAACCCCTGCCTCAACTGGGCAACAGGCGATGGTGAAAAAACCTTTCTGGGCCGGAAGCAAAGGGCGCAGGGACAACAAAGGGGGTTTTTTGGAGATACTATCCCAGAGGATCAAGTAACCTACTTTTCCAGGAACGGGGCGGTTTCCAAGAAAAGAAACAGACACTGGGGTCCCGGTAGATATGGAGAAAGGGATTTGACACATTTGGAAAAAAAGGGTTGGCTAAAAATGCTCACCTCGGCGTAAAGGGGGAAAAATTACTTGGCTCAAAATCCAAGAAAAAAAGGGGGTTCAGTTCAGGGGGACAAAAATATGAAGGCCACACCGGGGAATCCCCAAGGGGGAAGTTCCCGACTCTTTTAGTCTTCGTCAAGACAGCAACATCCTCCCAAAACGGTTCCTCGCCTGTATGGAACTTAAAATGGGCAGAAAGAAGCCCCCGGAGAATTATTAATCTTAAAAAACGAAGGGGGTCGCAAAGTGGAATTGAAATAAATCCTTCAAAAACCCCCCAAAGGTTTTTCCCAGAATAACAAGGATTCAAAGATAACAAACAATGGGCAGAACCTTCCAGAAAATAAAACCCCCAAAGTACCTGAGTCCCTCGACAAAAACGACGGGGTCCCCGATCGAAAATGCTACGGCAAAAAACGAGACTGGTTTAAAAATGACTATGGGTTCCATGGGAGCAAACACCAAATTTTCGCCTTTTCTTGGTAAATGGGCCTCTAAATCGGGATGGCAGCGTGGGGCAATGCATCAACAAACAATTCGCAAAAGTGAGCGCGTCAAAACCCCCTACGCATTATCATGGAGCCAAAGTCCACGCCCATCAAGGGGATGGAGACCACAAAACATCAACCCAAGAACAAGGGACAAGAAAGAGTAGTACTTGGGAAAACTCAAACGGCTCAAACTTCCCAAAGCATGAAAGAATGTATGAATCCGGAAAATAGAATCAGGTCAACTTTGTTAACTCTAACACGACCCCAGCCTCCCCGTCCCGTCCAAACACAGCCAAACCAATCCCGGCAATCGACAATGCCCCATGGAAAACAAAAATGCCGAACTAGGAAAACCCGGCAAAAGAGCAAAAATCAAACAAACCCCGACAAAAAAATGCAGCGAAAACAGAACAAATCCTGAAAAAGGTGGCGCCCTCTACCGGACGGATCCAAAACCAATAAGCGATGGCGGAGGAGGGAAAAGTGGCAAAAAATCAAAAAAAAACCGTCAAAAACGTTTAACTGGCAAAATGAAAACCCCCCGACAGGGAGGCAATCAAAAAGGCCCGAAAAGTCTTGGAGAAGGCACTGCGCCAAGGTCGTGATTTCACCCTGCTCTTTTCTCCCACTCAAATCCCCAAAATGGTGTCTCAAAAATCCTCCCGAACTAACAGTTCACCCCACTGTCATCAGTGGATGTCCCTGCAATTAAACAACAGCCCGAAAGACCAAAAAGGGGGGGCGACCCCGCATCTCAGATCGGGGAGGGAATCAAAAACAACCATGGGTTCACTATCAAGCAAATGGGCAAAAACCACCCGCAGTACCAAACATGACGGATACTATGGTCTCTCTCCGTGAACAAATTGCCCTATTTTGCCTCCGTACCGGCCCCAAGCCCAAGCCCCATTTCCTAAAATTTAAAATTGGGACAACTACCGGCCCCCAAATGGCAGAATGACGGGCACGCCAGAGTCAACTTTAGCAGGATAGAAAATTTCTGAAAACACAGGCCGCGAAAAGCTGTACGGAGGGAAAGGAGTCCCAAAAAAAAGTAAAAATTTATGATGAAGTTGTCCCTCGGCTAGGCCGGGAAACCAGAAAAGGAAAGGACCGGCAAAAACCCAAAAGTGCAACGTTAAACACAACATAACACCGTAAAAAGCCCAAAATTAAAAAAGAAATAAAAATGGGTAGGTGCCAAAAAAAAACGGACTAACAAACCTGAATAAAAAAAAAGGGGGGACAAAAAATTTAAAGGCCGGACGGCAAAAAAACCGATGAAGTCAACAAAATAAGATATTTTTTACCCCCCAAAAAGGTTCTTTTCAAAAAAATTTCCCCAAAAATATAATTTAAATTATATTTGTCAAAACTTTTTTTTCCTCTCCTACATTTTGGAAAAAATCTATATGTGTTCCAATTTCTTTTCTTTATTAATGTTCAAAACTAGCGTTAAACACTTCCTATGAATAAAAAAACACAATTATGAGAAAACTCAAATTTAAATTATTTTTTATGTAATATGAAACAATATTTACTTTAAAAAACTTTCCCATAAAATGTTCACATTATATATTGTCAGAACAATCATACCGGGGGGTTTTAAATTTAAAACCCTCGACATTATATGTGCCTTCTTCCCCGGGTTTTCTCGGGTTTTTTGTGTGGAGAAGAACTGGTTTTTTTACAAATGAGGAAGAAAACTACAATTTTTTTGGATTTATTATAACATATTTTTGAAATTTGAATAGCATAGTTAGAAGATTTATTTGACTATTTAGGAATCTTCATAACATAACATCCAGTCATAAACAAGTTGTCTCTTTCTCACTGACCTGGAAAAAAATATTTTTATTAGCTTCATCTTCCATAGCATTGGATGAGCCCTCAAAATATTTCTCACATTGCTACTTTACAACGATATATAATTCGATATGTTTTATGGATTAAAAAATGTCCATCACTAAGTACCAAACAAACAGTATTTTTAGACATCGCCTCTATAAACACGTTAATTAAATCTCCAAGAGGGTTAACGTTTTAAAAACCCTTTTTAAACCACTTTGTTCTAAAAAAAACCTTTTTAAAAACCCTTTCCCAGCTGATAGCATCAAACCTTATGTAATATGTACATGAAGCAACTGGACTGGAACATTGTTCAACATCACCTTCCTTAATTTACATTTTGTGACGCAATACATATATCAATGAGTCCACATTAGATAAGATTAGCTCTTGCTACCGTATACATTCGTACAGACATTTCAGTGCAACATTTAGCGGACATAATAACTACCATATTTTCCCGGACAAACATAGCAAAAAATTTTAATGATAAATAAGGACAAGCTGTTTCTTCTTTTTCCAGATGACCGTATCGTTGTCTTTCAAACAGTTTGTCAAAGAAATTTTGACATCGCTGTATTTAGAACTCATCTTATAGTAGAGAAAATATTTACACTGAATTGGTGGACTGGAATACAAATGCAATTGACCAAAACAACTTCACAAATGTTGCTATATCTGCCCTAATATTGAACTCTGCCCAATCAAACGTTACCATGGAGATAACCGTGCCAGGAGTATAGCAAATGATAAAACAAGCAATCAAAACTACCATCTTCACTGTCTTTCGTTCTTTTCGAGAAGTAGATATTCGCTTTTCGTTACTGTCAGCTGTTACCTCTTTTCGCCATTCATAAGTTTTTCTTAATTTGAAAACAAGAGCAGATGTAAAACTTATGCCCAACAAAAATAATACTTAGAATTGCGTGCATCAGGAAACATAAACCTTCTACGTCACTTCTGCTGCTCGTGAACGTTATACCCAAAAGAGTTCTATTTTTGCTTTGTACAAATCTCCAGCCAAGGTATGACGTGGCATACTCTGGAATCAAAGCTATTATATTGATTATGTAGATCATACAGATTATGATTATATTCTTTTGCTGTGACTATTTGTTTGATTTTAATCGGTAACCGATAAAAGAAACCTTTCTTAAATGTAAACTGTGATATAACTTTTTTCGACAGAAGCATCCATGTGGCCAGGCCAGGACAGATACATAACCAAGTGACACCCAGGAAGTGTCGAAACTGGCATCAGAGGGGTTTTTACAAATAGATCCCATTCTAAGGCAAACAGGCAGCACAAAACGAGATGGCAAATCCCAAAAAATGCGATGTTTACAGTATTAGAAAATCCTTGTTTGTAGAAGATGATGATGTTGATGATGTTTGATGCAATTCCAAATATACCAACTAGAGTACAAATAATTCATGGTCACCAATTCGAATGTCCTTTTCCATCATCACTAGGACATCTACCATCTCTTCAAATTAATAGCCTTTGTTTGGTTATCCATGATAATTAATGTCATATTGTATGTTAATGTTTCTTATGTTGAAATAATGTTCATATCCATTATTAAAGCTATTACTATTTCAAACTTAGACTGATATATTTGTTGGGAAGATCATGTACTGAAATATATACTCAAAAAAAAATACAAACTATTTAAGTTATTACTATTTTGTTATTTAAAACTGTTTAAAAACTTAAATTTCAGTTTTAAATATCTTCTTTTTAGACTGTCCCTAGATGCCCCCTTCCCACCAAA
>JADZMA010000731.1:0-30341 GCA_020796225.1 Arion vulgaris | reverse complement strand
AATTTTTTTCCCCAAGGGGGAAAACTATCTTAAATGTACTACATAGAGATGATGATACCTTGAATGTACTACATTAGAAAGGACGATATCTTTAATATAATAAGTTAGAGAGTACGATACCTGTAATGTACTACATTAGAGAAGTAGATACACTGATGTACTACATTAGAGAGGTGGTATATATTTTTCTTTACTAAATTAGGGAGGAAACATATCTTCTTGTACTACTTTGGGAGAGGAATATATCTTTTTGTTTTAAATAAGAGGGGAACCAATCTTTCATGTAATCACATTTGAGAGGAAGATACATGTAATGTACTACATTAGAGAGGAACATATCGTTATTGTACCTGTTAGAAAAGAATATATCTTTCTTCTACTACATTAGAGAAAAACCTATTTTTCCTGTACTATATTAGAGAGGAACATAGTGTTCTTGTACAACAGTAATGAGGAAGATACATGTTTTGTACTATGATATAGAGCAGCATATCTTTCTTGCACTACATTAGAGAAGAAAATATTTCATGTATACTACATTAGAGAGGAAAATATCTTACGTATACTACATTAGAGAGAAACATATCTTTCTTATACTACATTAGAGAGGAACATATCTTTCTTATATTTACATTAGAGAGGAACATATCTTTCTTATACTACATTAGAGAGGAACATATCTTTCTTATACTACATTAGAGAGGAACATATCTTTCTTATACTACATTAGAGAGGAACATATCTTTCTTATACTACATTAGAGAGAAACATATCTTTCTTATACTACATTAGAGAGGAACATATCTTTCTTATACTACAGTAGAGAGGAACATATCTTTTATACTACACTAGCTGTAATTTTCGCGTTAGTATGTTTCAACAAAAAATGAATTTAAAGGAAACTCTATAACAATATGTAGTAATTATTTGTTTTATCATTGTCCTTTTGTTCATTTTCTTGGAGAAAAAACACTTACAATTTAACGTTTCTTTTCAATTCTGTTTATTGAAGTGCTTTTGGATATACAATATTTTTTGTTTTTCCATCTGGTGCATACGCGAATAAATCAGAATGTTTTCCGACGCGTGAACAGGCCACATATAGCTGTCCATGTGAAAGCAGGATTTTCCAATGTAGTCCACACACTTGTAGCGATTGTCCTTGTGATTTGTTGATGGTCATTACAAAGGCGAGTCGCACCGGAAACTGCAAGCGTTTGAATTCGAATGGCATGTCTGTTGGAATCATTGGGATGCGTGGCAATAGTATATCTTCCTTTAAATTTTCCATTTAAAATTTTACCTTCGATGATATTGTTCATCATTTTTTTCACTAAAAGCCTAGTACCGCTGCAAATTTGGGTGATTAATGTTTCTGAGAAGAATGATAGGCACGCCAATTTTCAATGTTAAAACATGTGTTGGCATGCCTGGAAAAATCAAGTGAATTCAAGAATTCAGTTGGATAATTGACAACTTCGTCTTGATTCATTACAGCATCGATGGACTTATACGTTGTCACTTCGCCTGGTATTTTGTTTTGAATGCTCAAATTCATGTCATATACATCCTTGTTTTTTGCTGCTAATATTGCACGTGCACTGAGCCACTGATGATTTTTGTAATTATGTGCAATATTTGGGAAAACTTATGAATCAATTGTCTGTGTCGCTATGATGTTACAGAAGTTTGTTGGCAATGTGATACATCGTGTGGAATCATCGATTGGCATTTTTCCATTCCCAATATCCAACAATTGTTTTGCGAAACGTTCAGAGGTTTCATCATGTTGTAGTTTTATACGCATATTGGTCTTCAAAGTCAATTTCTGTATGTGTCGCCATAAACTGATGATTTCAGGCATGCATTAAGTTCATCAGCTGGTGTTGATCTTGGTATAACTGGTAGAGTTTGCCGGAAATCGCCAGACAATAAAATGAGTGCGCCACCGAAGAGCTGGTCATTTCTCAAATCTTTCAGTGTACGATGAAGCGCTTTAATGCTTTTATGCGCATAGTACATTCATCCCATATATGAGTGACATAATTGGAGTACTTTACCCATTGCAGAATTTGTGTGATATTGCATGTTGGCGTCTCAGTGATTTGCATATTCAATGGCAATTTCAGCGCTGAATGCGCTGTTCGGCCACCATCTGCAAGAGCGCTGCAATTCCAGAAGATGCGATTGCCAGTGCAATATTATTTCGGATCGTATGGTTACAAAATAAGTGAAATGAGAAAAGTTTTGCCTGTGCCTCCTGGCGCATCTATGAAATACAATCCACCGTTTTGACTTGTAATTGCATGCATAATTGTCATATGCTATGCGTTGTTCCGGAATCATTTGAAGATCTGTTTGAACAAAATGTACTCAATCTGCTTTATATCAAAGTGTGTTTCGTACCAACCTTACAATCGAAAAGGTTGTTTGCGGATCGTTCTGGCGCATCCATTCCAATTGCACCAGTGCTTTATTAGTGATTGCCAAACATATGTCCTCAAATGAAACCAATGCCTCATTATATACGTTTGGTGAATTGAATGTCAGGGTTTTGATTCGTCGCACGCAAGCGATGAGGATGTCTTCACCATGTAGTCTTTGTATTTTTCCCAAAGTTTTTTTGATTGGAAGCAAAGTTGTTAATATTACTGCAAATAGTGTGCGTATTTGCTGTGGCCGTGCAGTATTGATGCATCAGCGAGTGAAGTGTCCCAATGTGCATCGTTTTCAAGAAGATTTAATTTTTGGCAAGCTTCACGATAAGTAGCACATACGTGACCGTTAACTGTTCTCAATTCTTGGGAAAGGGTGTTGGTCCACGTTTGTTGATTAACAGTAATCGCAAGTAAAAGTCATCTCTGCATTGTTTGGATGAACAGTGTACAAAACGACCTAACGCATTGGTCGAATATAAATTGGGAAAGTCCTTCAACTACTTTACCTTGTTTGCGACGTTGAAACTTTTTCGCTGCTGCATCCATGGGAGTATGTTGGCAGTTCAGTAAGTAGCGTCTTTTTCAAATATATCATCTCACACAATGAGAAAAAAGCAGTTAACGTTGTTGGCGATGGTGACAATGCTCGTGCATGTGCATTATCTGTTGAGAAGTACACACGCTGTCCATTTTCAAGGTGCACTGCCAAATGAACAACTGTTGGATGTCGTTCATGAATTGGGAAAAGATAAAAAGCGCCATACTGCTTCATTGCTACTAATGAAGCGTCCCAGTTGATAACGCTGATTTCATCGATGGATGTATTTATATTTGCCACCCAAAACTGCCATATCGCTTCCTTTGTTGACATATTTGCAAATGTACTTGATCGATTTCACCGAATTGCAATACTCAACATTTATGTGTGCTTTGTACGTCTTTGAGAGTAACGGTGAATACGGTACAACCCAACGATTATCAACTTCAACATCATTGTTTCGCACTTCACAGGATGGATTTTCCGCCATCTTCATTTGATCGTCGACGATAGAGAGGATATCCGTCATTCAGTAATAGTATCGGCATGTAAGTCTTTGGGTATCTTTCTGCATTTTCCATCAGACATGTATGGTGAATTATTGTTGAGTAAACCACATGGACCATGAATCATGGTTTTGGTGACGACTTCAAATAAGTCTGGATCAATGTCGACATCTGGTATTTCTGCTGAGATGATTTGATCAATTTGATCTGGTGATTTTTCGATCAACCAAATCAAAATGGTGCATGTGCAATCCTCTTTTGCCATTCGATAGAATACATCCAACAAGCGTCTCCAAAACACACTGCTTGACAATGAAATCCATTAAGGCGGGAGACCCACCCAGATTTCATCGAAAATGGATATTCTCAAATTATAAACAAAATTGTACTTTTAATGTTTATCAGTTTTTCTAGTTTGATATTCTTTTGAATTATGTGTTTATTTTAATAGTTTATGTTATTGGTTCAAAGAAGGTGGGTGTTCCTAACAATGACATATTTTGGTCCCAAAATATACTTTAGCTACCACAAATTATTCACCAAATAATTATTACCCTGAAAGAAAACTTGTACAATGAGCTGTCCCTTTAATCTCGCTTGAATAATCTCCCTTGAATAAGCATCATGGCAGTGAATTAACCTACCAAGATAATTGTGTTTGAAACTGAAAGTTAATTTGTTGAATTACGTGATTATATTTGAAATATTTGTGATAGTTGTGTCTTCCAACAAAATTCAATAAACGCTTATTAAAGAAGCGTAGATTTCATGGAAATCAATATACATCTGAACCAAACTCAGCCTAGCAATTATCGATAATGTTACGACGTCCATTTCGGAGTCAGAAATTGTTCATAGTTCGACAACATTGATGCAGACTGAATGTTTTGATATTGAAATGCAACAAAATGCCACGCCCTTTCACAATCAGAGCAGAAACCTTTGGACATTAGCAACCTAACACATGATTCTGATGTGGATATGTTAGTGCATGTTCTGATACAGATGTATTGTAAACAATCACACACCCAGTGAAAAGGGAAGTTGGGAAGGGTACTAGTTTGTTTTGAGGGGCACAGAGTTGTTGACATGGTCTTCTTAATCAGAACATTGCTCGAATTGGTATGTGCATTTTGTCAAAGTGCTGTAGAGTTAATTGAAGTAAAGAAGAAAGGACTTGGCAGTGACTTTCATTTCATTGTAAAATATAAACTGCAATGAACAAAAACCCTTTTCCTTCAAGTAGTCAGCCTCTGTAGGAAATGCAAGATAAATCTTATCAATAGATGAGAGCTTTGCAATGCGCTGCATTGGCTGCAGTCACACCGACTTGCAAACTTTATGTGGCGTAATGATTTACCACCACCAGTGGGGACACAGTAGCAAAGATATTATATTGAAAGGTTTGGGAGAATGCTGCTACTAGAGCACAAATTATTAGTATGAGAAATGCTTCTGTTCAAGAGTTTGAAAGCAGAAGGGGACAACATGTTCCGCAACATCGATGTATCGTGATGGTACCTGGATGACTAGAGAGCCAATCTAATGTTGGTTCCACAACTGTTATTGGTCTGCAAACTGAAAGGTACTCGATACTCATACAAAGAGTAAATTTGTAAATCATGTCAGTACTGAAGAAATAAGACCAAAACACAGACGGATATTCAACCTGGACATTTTATGAATAAATTTTGTGCTGAAAAGACATTCTCCGCATTAAAAATCCCAATACAGATGAAAGTTGCTTTTGAAGCAAGAAGAGCTAGGAGACGAAGGCGCTTTGTCGAATGAAGAACAGACAGAAAAGAGGATCAGCCATATCTTCCTGGGATATTGAGCTCTCATCAGGTGGGGATTTAACATTTTTTAAAAAAAAACTTTCACGAAAATCAGGCATGTGACTCATCGTGTCGGTGATATTTGCCACAATTTTAAAGCTAGAGTTATCAAATTTGAAATACATATAGCCAATACTATCCTTTATAGCGTCAACCCACTTTTTTCTAAGTGGTATATAAACAGAGATATTGCTGTTCTAAGTTGAAAATGTTTCTCTATTTAGAAGGATCATATTTCAAGTGTCATATTTACAAAACCGATTATGTTATATAATTTTTGGAGGTTCACGCTATAATTATAGGTGTTATGTACATCATATGCTGGTTTGGTATTCTTAGCACTTTATGTTAGTGAAACCTCCGCACGATGCAAGGGGGTTTTGCTTTAAATTATTTTTCATAATTTTCCCATGATATTTTTTAAAAATCAATAATTTAAATGTGCAAACTAAACTGTGTTTATCACCAAGAACATTATCTTATACAACATGTGCCAATCTTATGACAACATGTTTGTTAGTTTTTTCTTGAATTTTAAAGTGGAAACTCATGTTCTGGGCGGGTCTCTCCCTTTAAAGATTTCAATTTTTGTTTGAATACACGCGCAGTAATATCATGACGATCCGATGATAAATGTCCAGCTAACAAAAGTTCTTTAATTTCATCCCACGAAGGATTGCATGTAAACGTGATAAATAAATCTGGACGGCCATAGGCGCGAACATATGTCATTGCATCTTGTGCGTATTCATGCATGTGCCGCGGACTCGCTGTAAATGTGGCTGGTAGTATGACCATTTTTCCCAATTCATTAGGATTCACATTGCCATCATTAACAATTGCATCACGTAAATGAATGTACTGTTCTGAACGCAACTTGGTTGATTTAATGGGAATGTGAGGAGTCGCTCAGTTTCGATTTTTGCATACATATCGACAATGTATTGATGGAACAATTGTCGACATTTCAAGATATGATTTTCAGTGTTTTCACGAATCATTATTCGATATGAATAATAATTCATAGCACTAACTTTCTTATTCGTTTCTCATCTGTTTTTGGATTTCAATTTGATGTTGAAATGATATCCATCTTTCCTTGCCAAATAATATCGGATATTGTAATCCGTCGTAGGGGCGATGAGTTTCTTTAGACTCGCTGAACATCACCACTTCTGCAATGAAGAATTATATCACGCGAATTAAATTCTTCGCCAACCATAACGATCGCCACTTCATCAATTGTTGGGGCATTGTACTGTCTTCGTGGACCAACAGGTGTTTTGTCTGCTCTAGTACAACCTCGGTAGTCATCAGCTGGTAATTGTTGCAGGGCAGTTTTGAACAATCGAATTAATTCGTTGTGTTGATCGAATAAAGTTTGTAATGCAGCGACTATTCTGTTTGTAACGCGTATTGAATCTACAACGTTGATCAATTTGTTCATCATTGTTTCATGAAATAAATTTGAAGAAATTTGTAATCTGCTCGGAAGTGGCAGTAGTGAGCCACACGATGATAAAATTTGCCCTGAACTTTGAATGTGGGCATGTAATTATCACGCACGATATTTGTTGCACCGAACGATGTCATTTGGAAACATGAATTGTACTTGCGTATGTTTGCCAAGAAATGTTTTGATTGGATTGTGTCACCTGCTACCAATGTTGATAATGGTTCGGGTGGTGAATGTAATACTGCAATTTCACTCTTCCACCCGCGCAGCACATTCCCGGTGATTCATTCTAAATTTGACGGCACTGCAATACACGCATAATCTATCCATTTTTCCAAAACCACATTTGGATGAAGACTATAATCATAATTTGTATTGTAATGGAAAGCACCTAGATTTAAATCAGCGTGCAGTGTTCGTCTGGATTGAGTAGTGCGTATCCGAGCGGTTTGCAGTCTTGCTTCCGTTGCTTTGATTGTTTCAGCTGAACGGACTTGGAGCAGTGCGTACTGATTGGTTCTTAGTCTTGCTCACGATGCTCGTCTGTTTCAGACGAACGGACTGAGCAGTGCGTACTCGATTGGTTCTAGTCTTGTTTCACGATGCTCGTCTGTTTCAGACGAATGGGCTTCAGCAGTGCGAACTCGATTGGTTCCTAGTCTTGCTTCACGTTGCTCGATTGTTTCAGCTAAACGGACTTGAGCAGTGCGTACTCGATTGGTTCCTAGTCTTGCTTCACGGTGCTCGTCTGTTTCAGACGAACGGGCTTCAGCAGTGCGAACTCGAACGGTTTCCAGTCTTGCTTCCCGTTGCTCGTCTGTTTCAGACGAACGGGCTTCAGCAGTGCGAACTCGAACAGTTTTCAGTCTTGCTTCCCGTTGCTCATCTGTTTCGAAGCTAGTAATGCCTTTTTTTTCGTGATCTAGGTGTAGATGGGCCAATAGCTTTGTTTGAGGAGGCAAATTGAAATGTGTGGAAATTCGTTGAATTTTCGCTGGAATAAATACAAAAATTAGCATTTGATTAAATTCTATTAGAAATGCATATCTACTATATATATTAAATATAAATGCAAGGAAATGCGCGTAATATGTTTTGAAAATCAGTTAAACTGTATAAATCATTTGTCCAAACTACTCACTAATCGCGCGCCACCTATTGCGAAATGGTTGTACTAATTTAGAATTGCACGCCGCCATAGCGGTCAATGGTATGGATTGATTTACAAAATAATAAATGGTAACCCCGTTTCTGTCATGTAATCTAATATTGGGTAATATTCATACATATAACGTGTACTTTGTACATCAGGTAAACGTTGATGGCAAATAACCATCTTGCCATTTATAGAAATGCCGCCAATAGCTTCTCAAATGAACAATGAACGTATTCCTCAGATCGTAGTTTTGTTTGGTTTAATCGAATATAGAGCAATTTTTGCCAACATAGTTAACAAACATTGATGGAATAGTTGGCGATAACTTAAAATAGATTGCAGTATCTATGATCATGATTAGAAAACAAACCGTATTGCGTAATTTAAATTCAGCTTGTAACGGCTTGTTTGAAATATTGACTTGAATCATCGTCATCGAATCGTAGATGCATACTGTAAACTTCCGGAAGAAACTCTCGATGAAATTTGCGTTTTTCGATTTTTTAACGAAACGTTAATGGTAAATTGTTAGAAACTCGATGAAATGAGCGTGTTATTATTCTTTAGATTTTTTCGAAAAGCTTCAGCGCTACCTATTTCAAACTGTGACAGGTAGCATCCTGACATCAAAACAAACATATCCTGTAAATTTCAGCTACATCTGTTCAGTAGTTTCGAGTCTATAGGTAATAAATACATACATACATTCATTTTTATAGATATAGTAGATTAGAGAGGAACATATCTTTCTTATACCCATTAGAGAGGAAAAATATCTTTCTTATACTACATTAGAGTTTGATGTATATTTTGTACTATAATAGAATGGAACATATCTTACACGATACTATATAAGTAAATATAAATTCAACAATATATCATGAGAAATAGATCTCTTATGTTTTATATTAAAAGCTTTCAGACATTGAAGAAATTATTGAAAATGTACACATTGTTATTGTAATGACAATAGCGCAGAATTAATCTTTTATACATTATCAAATTGTAGAACAGATTTATCATGTTAGATAGAAGTAAAGAAGTAAATCTGTCATGTGCTATAGAGAGAATAAAACATATATTGTATTTACTACGACCGTATAGTGTCGGGGATCGCAAGGGAGCAAAATAGTACCACTGCAACCTACGGGCATGTCGTAAGAGGCATGGTCTAGACCTTGGGATGTTACCCTAGTAAATAGAAAGTAATGCAGAATCGGATGTGCAGACCTCGTGTAGGGCATGTCTGGACAACGCACACTGCTCTTAGACTCAGATCACATACAAATTACACAGAGTGGTTGACAAGTGGTCGATATGAAGGTTCAAAGAAGAAGTATTTACTAATGTAGATAAAAAACATAGATGTTACATGCAGATAGTAGAGAGCATGAGCAGAACTATCTTTCATACTACGATAGACTGAAATATGAACTTTAGTACAGCTCATGAGAAGTCATGAAATGTCATGAAACTGTACTGAGATGGAGGCCAGTGTAAAGGGAAAACGTAGACGACCCAAAAAGAATTTAGAGGAGAACACTAGAATAATAACTGAAAGAAATAACTGGTAGCTGGAACACAATACAAAGGACGATCAAGAATTTCGAAGAATTGCGACATTTGTTGCTGCTTAAGCGCTGCCTTCGATCAGACGAAAAGACTAAATCGTCAAGTCCTTAGGGTAGTCACCATTTGGGAAAGAAACGTCGAAGACCTAAGACCACTCTTCGAAGAACAATTTGCAAGAAAGTAAACGTTTGGGATGTAAAACTATACAAGATTCCAACTGCCAGCAAAGAACCGCATCACATGGAGATCTAAAACCTCAACCCTATGTGCCGCCTTGGCACGAAAGGAACAAACAAACAAACTATGGGAAAGAGCATCACAGTCTAGTAAGCGAGAGAGAGAGAGAGAGAGAAAGGGAGAGAGAGATGAATTGCATAAACAACAATAGTACTTTATATAGGAAAGAAGGTCCGATATGATCTACTATATACCAAAGGATGAACTATAAAATCTCTTCCAGACACCGACAAGTCTAATAATAATTCTGATATTTAAAATGATGAGACGATCTCTTGTACAAGATAACAAGAACAGGACAAACTTTCATTAACAACAGCAATGATAGTAAGATACTTGTTAACCAATCTTTGTGATTTGTATGTGATCCAAGCCTAAGGGTGATTATACGGTGTGTCAGTTATGAGCCTTCATCCAATTTCTACGGTTCGTTTTATTTACTAGAGTAGCTTCCCTAGTTCCTTACCTCAGTCGTCAGTAACGATATGCCTTGTAGGTCACGGTGTTACTATTTGTTGCTCCCATTGTGAGCCCCTGCAACACATTGGCGGAGTAAGATTTCAAACACAACAAAATATATTAGAATATGTCTCACATAAGACTGGTTATTTATTGGTTACATACAACAAAATGTATTAGAATATGTCTCACATAAGACTGATTATTTATTGGTTACATACAACAAAATATATTAGAATATGTCTCACATAAGACTGATTATTTATTGGTTACATACAACAAAATATATTAGAATATGTCTCACATAAGACTGGTTATTTATTGGTTACATACAACAAAATATATTAGAATATGTCTCACATAAGACTGATTATTTATTGGTTACACTATTATATTTGCTATTTCGATACATAATCATTTTGTGTTCAATTTATGTCATACAAAGGAAGATTTCATCTACAGGACGCGAACTCCGTAGCAAAGGCGAAGCTCTCTGGTGTAATTTGAGGTTGGTGAAAATGTGAAGGAATTACTTTTGAAATAATCAATTGTTCCTGTGTAGCAGCACCGCAGCCTACCTGTATTGATTTTCAGTTGTTTAGAGGTCTTTTGCATGCTCTCTTTGAACAAGGATCTGACGTTTTATATTATTTCTCATTTAGGACTAGGCACATGATCTCATCTACTTTTAAGTCAAGGATCACAGGAACATGCCATGCTTGCTTCACTCAGGAAATAAACAGAGTACTCTTTGAGGAGAAAGGCAATCACCGTGTCTCCACATCACAGAACTCATCTTTTACTTTTATAAATTATGTTTGATATTTATATCATAATATGATAACGGTATATGATAATTAACGTTAGCAAATTCCTGCAGCTTATATTCCTTTGCTTATTTGTAATGTTTATTCTACAAGACAGTATATAAAAACAACTCCCAAAATATTCTTCTGTCAATATAGAATTTCTAATCTTTCTCCTGGTATGATATAAATAGTGATTACTCATCGATGAACATGTCTCAAAACATTACGTACATCCTCTGTCTGCTTACGTCTAAACTTATTCTAGCTATGCAGGCTTATAAACTGTTTATCTAAAATATCCTCTATATTATTTATCTGTGGTTTGCTACTGTTTTTCTGTCTACGCTCGTTTATAGTTTGTATATCTCAGAGGCCGAGATTGGTGAAAATAAATGTAAGATCAATGAAGATTGGGGTAGTTGAAGCGGCTTTAAACTTCGTTATGTTCCTTTTCTTCGTGATCTAACCAGAACATATATTGCTTCAGATTAGAGTTTGACTTCGAAATATCAAAAACTAATGGATACTGGATAAATCTATCCACACTACCAATAAATATAGAACTTTCTGTTCCATCTAGTGCCATCCCTCTCTCTCTCTCTCTCTCTCTCTACATTATTTTCGGTTCCCAATAGAAAATGGAGATTTAACTTATCACAAACACTTATACATATTTTTTTCAATTTAGCGTTGTTCCCTAAACATGACACATAAATTATACCTAACTCCTACTTAGTAATCCATTGCTCAGGAAGATTGAAACAGGATGGGCTAGGAGATATTGGATAGAATCGCTAAGGAGGTCTCAGCTGACAAAGATCAGTTTTATTTTTGTGCCAGGGCATGCAGGTGTAAGGGGACTGAACGTGTGGATAGGCTTGAGGTATGGCTGCTGTCCAAAGCGGACGAGCAATGGACCAGGCTGATATTATAAATTCCTTAAAGGAGAGAGGGCGTGTACATGATTCACGTAATAGCGGTGAATCCACAACACTAACCAGACTGCAAGAACTCAAAGTTAAGTGTGGTGTAGCTCGACAAGAACGCTATGCTGGCAGACAAAGAAGAATTGTAAACCAACAAAGAACCGGTGTCGTTAGTCGCCACACACTGATGGACATACTGAGGGAGAGATCGGAGCACTTATGGACTAATTTGTTCGACGTGCAGTGATGGTGATCCGACGACTAAACTAAACTAAAACTAACCATTGCATTTTTGGTAATAAAAACAAAGTTATAGATTGGGGTGTTAGCGAACGAACTTGCTGATAACTAAAGGGAATGATGTTCAACAAGAAACACATTTATTTAAAAAGGTTACTGATAAAATTCTACACAAATAAAACCATAATTCATAGTACCAAACCTATTCATTTACTAGGGAGGGTGTCAGACTGATGGGTCACCGGATAGACCATTAAAGGTGACCGATGTCCATTCTGGAACATTTTAGCTAAGTATATAAGTCATTGGTTTAGTCTAGTCAATTGATACCGCCCTAGTGGGCGCTGAAGCTTTCCAGGGATGTGATAGTGGGTTCAGAAGCATTTGGAGAGTGGTTTTTTTCGTGATTTTGTGATTGAATAATCATTACAAATTTATTTAAATTCTGCATTTTAATTCATCTTATGTCCATCTTACACGATCCATTTTTTCAGCAATTTTCTATTTCATGTTCTATTTCATCACATCATTTGAAAATTGACCATGTGATATAAATATATATCACTTTTCTATGTCAAAGTGAAAATAAAGCATGTGTATGTGGGGGTAAGGTTGGCAAACTATTATAATTGGTAGGGGGCGTTACAAAGTTTATGTCATGCAAAATGGGCGGTGGACCGAAAACGTTTGGAAATCTATGATCAAGTCGTTTCACTTTCTTGTTTTGTTTCCTTTATTCTTTTACTTGATTTATTGATTGATTTTCTTATTGCTTCCTAAAATAGACCAGCATACTTGAGTTCCACAATAAGACTTCGTTTAGGACATTCCTTTTCCGTTTTCCTTGCGGTTGTCTTCATAATCCCCTCAATATTCTTTCCTTCTCTTCCTCTCCATGAGTGTTCGTCTTTTTCTCTGCTTTCACTTTACTAGGAAAGTCCAGAACAACACTCTGCTATATATACTAAATATATATAAATTCTTGTAGCCTTTTCTAGACCTTAGCGTATGAAGTTCATGTCACTCCAGATTTCTAGGACCTAGTGTGCAGGAAGGAGGAGGTTCAATACCTTTCCTCACTTGTGAAACATCAAGTGTGGGATTGAACCTACAACCCTCTTATATCCGAGTCGATAGGCGAACGGAACGCTTGCTCATTACGCTAATCCGTCTTTTTCCATGCTCTGCTACTAGGTAATATGTTTATATACATATTTATATTTAAGTGATTTTTTAACACCTGTTGGGGTGCAGGTAATAGTGATCCCCCCTATCAGTATGATGAAATAGCGCACTTGAGAGGTCTCTCCCAACGGGTCTGCGAACTAGTGAAAAAAAGACTCACGACAACTTGTTGACATAACACGTACCAAAATAAATCAGAAATAAATTCCATCTTGGACGATACATCCATTATGTCACGAGACTAGCATGATAAGTAAAGGTGAAGGAACCCTTTCATACCTTGTGGTATATAGGCAATACAGTGTTAGGCCTGTATTATTCATTGACCTTCGGCACACGATGGGTGATGTGGTCAGCATCACGCTGGCCGCCTTTACTTTCCCAGAGCATGTCTGGTACCCAGTTGAGGCTGGATCGATCTGAGAGCCGTCGCGGTCGGGAAAATTCCCGCACACTGCTGCGGGAGTTGAACCCAGACCACCAGCCTTGAGAAGAGAGTTCACTAACAACTACGCTACCGCGGCTCCTAAGACTAGCATGATACTACCAATTAATCATATATATTTTTCGTTACTACATTCCGTGAAAAAAGTACAGACAATGAACAACCAAATATAAAACAAAACTGCAGATTGAGCTGTAGATAAATAAAAGTGTATTTCTTAACATTCTCTATTCAATAACATTATTAGGATAAAGGAAAATAAAACCAAAAATTGCCATTGTAATAACAATATTTTGATGAGTAAAGTGATTATGTTTGTGTATGTTCAATTGTAAACGTATATGCAAACTTCTTTAGATGATCTCTATTTATCTAATGTTTATCTTCCTTGTTGTTTCTAATTTATATCAACTGTTTGACATCTTAGTTCTAAGCAAAACAATACAATACACAAAGACAGTTTTACAAAAGTTTGCTATTCGTGCAGAAATGTCTGTTTTTGTATCTTTTGTTGTCTGTTATTTATAAGGTTTGGTATCATTCACCATACATTATCTAAAGTAGAATTCATGTGCTTTCAAATGTCTATATGTCTATATGTCTATATGTCTATATGTCTATATACAGAACAATAGAATGTATTTCATAGCAAGAAAAACAATAGAATACAAAAGATTTAGAGAATCTTGGGATGATGACGGAATTACAAAAGGACATTAATATCAATGCAGTACGATATTCATGATATAAAGTGACATGACCCATTGGTTAAAACGTTGTTGGAGAGGAATGGTAGAGGGCGGCAAGCAAGAGGAATGTTAGAGGGCGGTGAGCAAGAGGAATGTTGAAGGGGCGGTGAGCAAGAGGAATGTTAGAGGGCGGTGAGCAAGAGGAATGTTGAAGGGCGGTGAGTAAGAGGAATGTTAGAGGGCGGGAGCAAGAGGAATGTTAGAGGGCGGTGAGCAAGAGGAATGTTAGAGGGCGGTGAGTAAGAGGAATGTTAGAGGGCGGCGAGAAAGAGGAATGTTAGAGGGCGGTGAGCAAGAGGAATGTTGAAGGGCGGTGAGCAAGAGGAATGCTGAAGGGCAGCTGAGCAAGAGGAATGTTAGAGGGTGGCGAGCAAGAGGAATGTTGAAGGGCAGCTGAGCAAGAGGAATGTTAGAGGGCGGTGAGCAAGACGAATGTTGAAAGGCAGCTGAGCAAGAGGAATGTTAGAGGGCGGTGAGCAAGAGGAATGTTGAAAGGCAGCTGAGCAAGAGGAATGTTAGAGGGCGGTGAGCAAGAGGAATGTTGAAGGGCAGCTGAGCAAAAGGAATGTTAGAGGGCGGTGAGCAAGAGGAATGTTGAAGGGCAGCTGAGCAAAAGGAATGTTAGAGGGCGGTGAGCAAGAGGAATGTTAGAGGGCGGTGAGCAAGAGAAATGTTGAAGGGCAGCTGAGCAAGAGGAATGTTAGAGGGCGTTGAGCAAGAGCAATGTTGAAGGGCAGCTGAGCAAGAGGGATGTTAGAGGGCGGTGAGCAAGAGGAATGTTGAAGGGCAGCTGAGCAAGAGGAATGTTAGAGGGCGGTGAGCAAGAGGAATGTTGAAGGGCAGCTGAGCAAGAGGAATGTTAGAGGGCGGTGAGCAAGAGGAATGTTGAAGGGCAGCTGAGGAAGAGGAATGTTGAACGGTGGCTGAGAAAGAGGAATGTTGAAGGGTGGCTGGGCAAGAGTAATGTTGAACGGTGGCCGAGCAAGAAGACAACTGGAACAAACGTGGGAGGAAACATCACGATATGAACAAATCAGTCTCGAAGAATGCAACATCAATGCTGAGACATGAGATATGTATGAACAAATCAGTCTTGAAGAATGCAACATCAATGCTGAGACATGAGATATTGGGATATAACATTGCAGCCTGTCATACGATGCATAGACAGCACATTAGAACGATGTTGATATCTAAACAGAGAGTGCTCATCTTTCCCGCACGAACGATTTACATTCATTATTGTTAGTTTGGCTATGTTGTGGACACCGGTAGCAGATGCCAAAGATGCCATCGGTAATGACAGATCATTATTCTCCGTCTCAAGACTGAACAAGACTGCCCTCTTATTTAAATATTTCCTTATCATTACTTAGACATGATACAGCGTACTAGTGCAAGATTGTGATGTCATCAGTATTATCAGGTCATATGTTATCTATCTTTCCCCCTACTCTCCTTACTTGACATTCTTTTATCCTTCATCTCATTACGTACATTTCTTTGCAACAAGATAAAAGCATATTGATTGAAAAATTTAGTATTGTTGTATCTCACTTTATTATTTTTCTTTGATTATATATTACTGCAATCTATCTGTTTACGTATACATGCTCAGTTTGCTCAGCTGTGTTGCAAACTCTCTGACAAACTCATGTGGGTCTAATTGGCTCAGACATTTTGGCATCCGGCTGTCGTCAGACAATTTCAATTACACTATGGAACTGTAAGAGACATAAATGACACTGAAGTGGATGTTGCTGTATTTATGTTTTGTCATGTGCAGCAATTATTACTACATTCTTCTCCATCTGTGTTTGCACTAGAATGACCACTTATCAACCACCACTACTTACAATGTGAAACTTTCCCTGCATTTATGGTGTGCTTATTTTATACAGCAGTTTATATATCGACGTCTTTCGATCCAGCATATTCGATTTCACCACCGAGTTGATTCGTGTACATTATAACCAATGCCAGTCTTTTCAGTGTTTACTTTACATCTTACTACATTCAGAGAAACTGCTGCTTATCCAGTTAGTAATTTATTTGTAACCATACTACATTTGTTTAGAAACTATACCATGTCAAGCTCTTGGGATATCATCAAACATACTACATTTTGAGAAACTATACTCTGTCAAGCTCTTGGGATATCATCAAACATACTACATTTTGAGAAACTATACTTTGTCAAGCTCTTGGGATATCATCAAACATACTACATTTTGAGAAACTATACTTGTCAAGCTCTATACACATACTACATTTTGAGAAACTATACTTTGTCAACTTCTTGAGATATCATCAAACATACTACATTTTGAGAAACTATACTTTGTCAAGCTCTTGGGATATCATCAAACATACTACATTTTGAGAAACTATACTTTGTCAAGCTCTTGGGATATCATCAAACATACTACATTTTGAGAAACTATACTTTGTCAACTTCTTGGGATATCATCAAACATACTACATTTTGAGAAACTATACTCTGTCAATCTCTTGGGATATCATCAAACATATTACATTTTGAGAAACTATACTTTGTCAACTTCTTGGGATATCATCAAACATACTACATTTTGAGAAACTATACTTTGTCAAGCTCTTGGGATATCATCAAACATACTACATTTTGAGAAAATATACTTTGTCAACTTCTTGGGATATCATCAACCATACTACATATTTTTTTTAGAAACTGTACCTTGTCTACCTCTTGATGTATCCACAAATATACTACATTTTGAGAGCCTATACTTTGTCAAAATCTTTATGTATCTCAAAACATACCACATTTTCAGAAAGTGCATCTTGTTACCTCTTGATTTATCCTTTTTTTCCTTGCTCAAATCTGAGACACTTTTTCTTGCCAATATCTTGATACACCCAACAACCGTCTTTCTTCTGCGTATAGTATTGTTGTCTAGTTTGTTTGTCAACAGCTGGTCATATCATATTTTTATATCGAACGTATTTATTTCAATAATCTTCAATATATCAACAGTAACATTTCCATCTGAATGATGTCCACGTTCTTTTTCTTCTTTCTGTACTTTCAACTCTGAGATAGACGCTCACATTGTCGGTATAATCATATACCAACATATACTCTATGGGGGTCTGTGCGTAGAGGCTAGGTGCTCGCCTCTCGTTTCTAAAGGTACTCAGGTTGCTCCCTCGTGGAGACATCGGAATATATTCACACAGATCCCTGATCTCAGTATAGGTAATGACATCGAGTTCCTAGTATTATAAGAGACGGATGATACAACGTGGATTCTGTGTTCAATATGAACCGAACCCTTCACAGTTATAATCGAGAAGAGCAGGCGGGAAAGTCGCTGCCCGGGCAAAATTATTTTGTTTTCAAGATTAAAAGTAAAATTCGTAGATAATATGCTCGCATCTTCAAAATTAGATCGGGAACCCCGCCAGTGCTACTGAGTCCGTTCACTGCCGTGTGGGCTTACTGTAAGAAAGAAATTGGATCACACATATTTACTCATCGACGTGAAATCATGATTGCATATCAATCAATCATTCAATCAACATAAACCAAGTGATTCTTCCTGTGTTCTATATGTGTACATTGCTAATCATGTGAATAACCCGGGATTTCAAAATGTATAATATTTAGTTATATAATTGTATGTGATCATGATGTTGATTTTATTCATTTAATCTCAATATACCCACAGATACAGAGTGTTCTACAATAGAACATCAGGAAAGAAGGCAAAAGGAAGCCCACGAAAAAATGGTTAGATCGCCAAGCAGAATCCTGTGAAAGAGCAAAAATAACAATCACCCAAGCCACCAGAACAAAGCAAGACAAAACAGAAACCACGACATGGCAACAACCCGTTTGAAGGGGACGACAAAGGAAGAAAAAGAAGAAGAATCTCAATGGACACTAGAAGAGAAAGGAATGGGGAATTTTTTTTTTTAAATTTTTGTGATAGGACCCTGTTGTCGTTTTCATGTTTGTCAGTCAGTCACCCATTTTCAGGCATGTATTCTTCTTCTTTTCGCTATGATGCAACGAGGAAACCTTCAGACGTATAAAAGCAGTATGCCCGAAGGATTAGATCGCGGGATAACATTCGGGAGATAAGGGTTCAACTCCGTAGACAAGGAGTTGTTTTTTTGGAGGAGGGAGGTGGGGACATAAGAAGAATCCAACCTGAACAGCTTCTGGCGACTGTACCAGCAATGGGGCCCAAATTAATTTTACAGGTACATACCCTCGTTGTACATTTCCCCTATGCTCTCAAAATCAGTATAACAAGCAGTAACGAAAGCTTTTTTTTAAAGACCGTCATATGTGTTTGTATGATGAAGTCGACCGTAGTCAGAATTCTTTTTGATGGTTTTAGTTTTAACTGTGGTGTTGTTGTGCTGTTAGTCATTTATGGTTGCTATAATTGGAAAGTCATATAGATATATTCGGAGGTTTGTTCAAAATTTCACTAAACAAGTGGGGATGAAATCATAGCATATCCTTGACAGGACGTAACCATCAACCACAGAGAACGCTGCCTTGTCATAGCCCTCCCCCCCAGATGGCAGCTGAGGAACAGACAAGTAGTTTTAGTTTATAGTATAGTTGGTAGGATATATTAGTAGAGACTTAGTGTTTGCACTCGCCATCCTACGACATGTGAGGACAGGATGTTGCAGTACAGCCACCTCACATTGGCCAGTTGTTATGCTGTTAGTCGTGGTCGGAGACATCGTCGCTTATGTTCCAATTATGATATGCAATAATGCTGATTGACTTCTATTAATACTGTTTCAGCACAAGAGCACAGAGGGTTTACTGTTGATGTTAACCATGGTCACCTATGACCAGTTGATGAGCCACGTTCAACAACGTGTGGTGACTAGTTCCCATTTAGCTCATTCTTCTTCTTTTCTTCAGCGATCTCTGGTCATGCGCTTAATTTACTGTGGGCCACAAACTGGGCAGACAGCTTCAGGTCTGTCAGGTTTCCCAAAGCTTAGTTTTCAGGTCGACTGGGTGTGGCCACATGTTGTTTTCAGCCCACAGAAGAGGACAGTCTTGCAGGGTATGCTCTGGTGTCTGTTCTGCCTGCTGACACTGGCAGAGAGCTGTTGACTTATTCCCTAGTCTATAAGTGTTTGTTGAGTCTGCAGGGTCCGGTGCGTAGTCGAAATATAATGACCTGGTCTGTTCTGCTTAGGCTTGAGGGGGTCTTTTCCATAATCATCCAGTGGTCTTCAGTTCACTGCAGATTTTTCTTAGTGAGGGTTTGACCTCTTGAAAACAGGTCAGAATGCTTCTGGCACTGCCCTCCTTAGCTAAGACATCAGCACTCTCATTGCCTGCAATGCCCCAGTGAGATGGAATCCACTGCAAGTGAATTTCTGCCTTCTGAAAGCCGAGCAAGTTCTTCTTTGTAGTTTTTTAAATTTTGTGTTTTAGCCCCAGGGCTTGTATAGCTGACAAGAGTCTGTAAGAAAAATCTTGCTTGCAGCGCTTGCAGCTTATTCATGTGCCAGCTGCCATCAGAAGGGCATGAGTTCTGCTTGTAGTTGGAACATATCTTTTCCCGTAGGGGCCGCAGAGACACAGTGGTAGCATCTGGGTGCCAAATTTACCCCCTTTGCCCACCATTCATGGTTGCCTCCATTGCGATCCATCAAAATTATCCAGCTGTTTTTGGGAAACAGTAATGGAGTTTTCCCATTGAAATTGCTTTTTTCACTAGATTGGGCTGGATTTTTGCAAAATTTAGGGATGGGGGTTGAAATTTTTAAGGGACAGCCCCTTTCAAAGCTCATTCAACTTGGTTTTCCTGAGATCCCCCCCAGAGTTTTTTTTCTTTTGACCCTGGTTGGGGAGTTTTTTGTGCTGAGCCAGTTTAAGACGAAGTGACTTGTTCCTATTAGCCCACACCAAGAACCCGATGGGCCACCGGGAATTTTTGATTTCCCAAGTTCAATGCTCCCGGGGGGTACTTCCCCTCCCAGGGGAGGAGGGAAAAAGACAAGAGCTTTAGTTTTGATAGTTGGAGGGTATATTAGTAGAGATTTTGTGTTTGATTCCAAAAGAAGGGTAAAACCCAAACGAAATGAGTTTAGTTTGAGAGTGCGATTTAGAACTGTTGGGGAAATAAAGAGAATTGATAAACAGTGGGTACTGAGGGCGTGTGTTTATTGTCCACAAGGTCATTTTAAAGGGAAAAAGAAAGAATACATCACGGTTGAAAATATATTATGTTGGAAAGAGATGTTGATCTAGATATACCTTATTAAGGAAAACCAATGGACATATGGGGTGCAAAAAAAAGGAAAAAGGGGAAAATTTCAGGAGAAGAATCCCAAAGGAATAAAAGACTACGAAATTTAAGTAGAAGAACAAAGAAGAAATGAACCCATAAAACGATGGTCCTTAACAATTAATGCTACGCCCCCGGGCCCCCCCTAACTCTCCCTATTTCGTTTTTTTTCTAGGCATAAAAATACATTTGAGTTTATCATTGCTTTTTAAGGGAATGTCTATTTTTTCCTTCAAAAACCCGAAAGAATTTTTTCCAAAATCCCCCGGGAGTTTGAAAAGGTATTTTTGGATCGAGTTACTAGTTTTAAACCAAGATGATTGGGATGCAAACAAAATCTGTCAGGTTTGATCCGTTATTGTTATATCCTGAGAGGGAGGATACTGATCTGTCTTTGCCAGTGGGAAAATTATATTGAGCATGTATATTATTCTGATGACCCAAATGATGAAAGATAATGGTGGAATATCCCTCCCCACAACGGCCCAAAAGAGCCAGGGGGTTAAAACCCATTATGGAAGACATATGGCCCTCACCATCGTAAATTACAATTGCTCTTGGCTGATACCCCCGGGGTTTATAACGAACGGAAGAAATTGCAAAGACTACACAGAGACTTGACTAGAGCGCCCAGATATATTATTGAATACAATAGAAGAATGTCGAGATATTAGGGCCCGCTGTTTTTTATCTCGGCAGTTGCTTAAAAAAACATATATTTCATTGAAGTTACTGAAAAAACAGTGAATGTTTGGGGTCAGAATATTTTTTCCCATTAATAATTAAAACGGAGATGCGTGTTATCCCAATGGTTTGGTAATTTGTTTGGTATGCGCGCAGTCGTGACTAATTTAACAGTGAAGTAGATTTTGTTTTATTTCCGTAATAGCTCTTAGGTCGATCCAGCCTCACCCAGATATTATAGAATCAGTAGAAAGTAAATGTGGTTTTTTTTCCCAATTTTTTAAAAACCCCCCAAGGTTTGGGAAAGTAAATGTATTTTGGCGTGATGTTAACAAACCCTATCGTGTGTCTTTGGTTAAAGAAATATCCCCGGGCCTAACACCGTGTTCTTTTACTCCTCTTATGAAATCGACTTTTTACAAATTTATTACGTAAGTTGAAAAAAACCTTGTAAAATGTATTAACATTATGAAACAGGACAAAATTTATACAGATGGAAAACCCGTAAGATTTTACACACAGAAAAACACTCCTATAAAGTACCATATCTGGAGTTATACAGTAGTTTGGCATCATATCGGGAATGATTATAAGTAAGCCGTCAGGAAATATTTGCTTGCGGATTTGCCATGCTTTCCCAGGTAACGAAGTCGGTTAAAGAGTAGAGTAAATATTACTTTTGATGGGGCTGTCTTTTTCAAATATATGATTGATAGAACCCCGAAAGCTTTATTACAATTTTAAAATTTTAAAATGGGGTCATTTATTTTATTGATGAAAATGCGTAATAATGTATATTTTCCCTTTAGCTTTAAAAAGAAATCCCACAAAACCGGGGTTTTCCAAGAAATTTGAGCCCCATTGACAATTAAAAGTTGCCAGGTAAAATTGAATTGTGTTTATTTACTTTTTAAAACCCGGTTTTTTATAGTTAAATTATCCCCCCCTTTTCGATTTTTTTTTTAAACCTTTACAAATTTGACCTATACTACGTCATAATTGAACCTTCTTTTCCATACATATTTTCCCAGAATAGCTCCATTCACGGGCTGCTTTTAAGTTAAAACCCCCTTATAACCTTTTTTGGTAAGTTCTTTTTTTTTTAAATGAACCCGTAAGATCTGACAATACTGGAATGAAAGGGTTTTTACGTGATGTGGGGGGTCGGTTTTCCCGGGAAATTTTCCCACCTGAGCTGAACGGTCAATGACTACAGTTGGAAATTGTTTTAGCATTTGCTAACAGGAGATAAATGAAGTAAGACTAAGTTTAAATTTAAAAAGAATGAAGATGGTAAGAAAATTAATGACAATATGTGAAGTTTTTAAAACCAAATAAAAAAACGATAGAATGTTACCAATGTGTGTCTACGTCTCACGTATTTTGGCGTGTAATGTATTCCATTGCAATGTATTTGTAAGAACTGATCAGACACTAAAGGGGGCAAAGACGAAAAGGAAGACGCGCCAGGATTAGGAGAAGGTCCCCTGCCCCACCCCCAAAGGGGGGACCATGGAACAGACGGATTTCCCGGTCTACCCAAGGAGGGATTTCCCGGGGGAGAGCTACTTGGGGCAAGTAGAGATGCAAAGGTAGTCATGCTTGATGGGATCCCCGCAACATAAACGGCGAACTCCCAAGTGACTTTCCCCTCATCTCTCCCGACCGATGGGAAAAGCTAGAAGGATAATGGGAACCCTCGCGAGCGGAATTTGGAGTTTGGGTGCATTCTCTCTCTTTAGTCTCCTTGAGCCAATGAGATGCTGGGTGATGAGGGGGCCCGAAACGAATCCACATAGGTCAAATCTACCCCCCATCACAGAGAGGGGGGTTCAATAAAAAACCATCGAATGGACGTTGACTCGCGTGTGGCGAAATTGGGGCCCCAAGATCTCTCTTAGTCACTCCCCAGAGCCGATGAGTATGCTGGAAATTTGGGATTGCCTTATCATGGGGCGAAACTGGGTTTTTTGGCCCACTGAAGTCGGAAAGCCCAGGGGGAATTGAGGGAAAATGGTGGGGTAGGCACGGGGCAGAGCAAAGGCACGCATACGGACGTTGAAAGGGGTGGCCCCAAAGGACAAAACCCAAGACCCCACCTAAAAGGGTGGGGGCCGGGCCCAAGTTTAAAGACAGCCCAGGAAATGGGGAGACGATACAAAAGGCACAAAAAAATGTGAGCGGGAAAAAGAGGAGGTGAATAGGCACCGGGGGCAGAGCTAGACGCACGATGACAAAGCCATAGTGGACCCCCCCGAGGGCGGGCCCGGGGAAACGGCACGGCACGGCATGCACGGATAGCGAGACAAGCACTGCAACGGCGAGCATGGGGAAGAGTGTGCGTCCCCCCCACTTTAGCAAATCAACGGGAAAGCCCAGCAGAAAAAACCCAGTAAGACGGCAAAGCGGGAAAGCAAAAGGTAGTTTCGAATTACGAAGCGGCAGCGGCCCCAGGCAGGCAAGAGGGTGTGCATATGTCCAGAACAACTGGAAAGCCCAGCAGAGGTAAAACCAGTGGGGTTTCTGCTCGCAGGGAACTGCCTTGTAGTTTGATTGGGGACAAAACAAAATTTTGGGGGGTAAACCGTAAACAAACCTGAACGGGCGGGAAACCAAGTTGTTCATTAAAACGACCCGTTTTTCGGGCGATTGGGCCCCTTAACCCGGGGGGGAAAAGGGCCGGCCCCCGGGTGTTGCCGCCCTCAAAGAAAATGGCATCCCGCTGTCTTGTGGGTTTTCGGCTGGGGAAAAGCCAAACCCAAACAGAGCGAACCGCAAACAAACGTTGGATGAAATCGAACACCCCCCCCAAGGATAAGCAACTGTGCTCCCAAAAGGTGCTGAAGGTTTGGGGCCCCGTACATTACGTTCTGATGTTATTGGCTATTTATATATCACAATAAAAATTTAAAAAAGACTTTTTGAACGATCTCCCCAGAGATAGAGAGATCACTAAAGGGCGAGACTGCACCCTTTTATATTGGGGTTTTTTAAAAAAGTTGGGTGTTTTTTTTACACACAAATAAACGGGTTTAAAATAGAAGAATGGTAAAAAAGAATAAGAAATCATTAAAAGATCAAAAAATGGAGCTGTTTTATTAGTTTGTGATCGTAAACAAAGTTAAAGGGCATTCTACCACTGGTAAACTCTCAGTTTGGGCAGCAGATAAACAAATAAAAGGGCATTTCTACTCCTCCGGGGGGACAACAGATAAACAAATAAGGCCCTTGTCTACTACAGCCCCTTTGGGGGAACAAAAAGATAAACAAGTAAGGTCATTGTCTCTACAGCCTGGGGGGACAGCAGATAAACAAAAAGGCCCCTTTTCTACTACAGCTCTCGGGGAAAACAGATAAACAAAAATAAGGGGTTTTTTTACAGCCCCCGGGGGCAGCAGATAAACGGGGAAAGGCCCCTTTTCTACTACAGCGCTCGGGTGGACCCAAAAGATAAAAAGTAAGGTCATTGTCTTTACAGCTCTCCGGGGGGACAGCAGATAAACAAGTAAGGTCATTGTTCCCACAGCTCTCCCGGGGGAACAGATAAACAAGTAAGGTCAGTGTCTACTACCGGGTCTCCGGGGGACAACAGATAAACAAGTAAGGTCATTGTCTCTTGGGTCTCCGGTGGGCAGAATAAACAAGTAAGGTCATTGTTAATACAGCTCTCCGGTGGACAGCAGATAAAAAGTAAGGTCATTGTCTACTACAGCTCCGGGGGAAGGGAGATAAACAAGTAAGGTCATTGTTTTATTTCCGCTCTCCGGGGGGGCCCGAGATAAAAAGTAAAAAGGGCATTGTTTATTCACTCTCCCGGGGGACAGCAGATAAACAAGTAAGGTCATTTTTCTACTACAGCTCTCCCGGGGGACAACAGATAAACAAAAAGGTCATTGTCTACTACAGCTCTCCGGTGGACAACAGATTCCCAAATAAGGGCATTGTCTACTACAGTTTCCGGTGGACAAAAGATAGGAAAGAAGAATTGTACGGTTTAAAGGAATGATAGAAAGAACGGTTAAACCAAGAGTTTATAGATTGTGACCCGGCGGGAAAAATTAAATAAATAGGCGGGAAATGCAACAATGGGAATTTTTGGGAAACAGAATATTCAAACGAGATACGAAGACTATATAGATGGTATGGGTTGTGAATAGTTTGGAAAAAAGAAGGAAGTTGTTAGACGATATCAAACAGAAATAAATCAATTGGTTTAAATTCAAAAAGATCGGGATTCGCCGGGAGATAAAGGGGAAAGGTCAAAACATATTGGCTTAGGGAAAAGGGGTTAGTGGCGGCTCGTGATCCTTTTTTTTTTGTGGGGCCCGACAGATATTTTCGAAAAAAAACATTTTCGATTAGGATATATTTTAATGATAAAATAATAAATGCATTAAAATCATTTTTGTTGGGTCCCGCCCTTTCCCCCCCCGTACTGAGAGGGATTTAAAGGGTATAAAAATTATTAGATGGGGAAAACTTAAATGGGCAATAAAAAAAAAAAATCTGCCGGGGAAAGTCTTTGGGAAAAACCGGTGTTAAGTATTTTTATCTTGTAATCGATCTTCGATGTGGGTCTTCCCTTTTAAAAATTCAATAACAGATCAAAAATTTCCATTTTAAGGTTAAAAGTCACATATACTCCATGTGTCCAAATGGTTTAGACGAAAACTTGCATCGCCCGACTGGTTACCGGGGGGCCAAAAATTTGGGGTGTAAACAATGGGGAAACCCCTGTTACCTACCCGCATGTCGTAAGAGGCGTCTAATGGGGTTGGGGCGTGGGGCCAGCTACCCCAAAAACCGAAAAAAAACCAGAAGCCAAAACCCAGGGGAACCGAGTAAACCCGCTGAAATCGGACACATCGGAAGGATGACCCCAAGGGAAATGGGCTGGGTGTGACATAAAACACCAATGTTATGGTTTCATGAATCAGATTTACAATTAGAATTTATGTGGAGATCTGGTACATCGGGCTGGGCGGGGATCGGGGGGAGAGAAAAAGGGACTTGCATTTTTTTATTTTCAAGATATTAGATACTCTTTTCATCTCTTCAACACATCAGATACTTGTATTACATTTTCTTAAACACAGCATATACTTGTATTACATCTCTTAAACACATCAGATACTTGGGATTACATTCTTTAAAAACATCAGATACTTTATTACATCTCTTTAAAAACATCAGATACTTGTATTACATCTCTTAAACACATCAGATACTTGTATTACATCTCTTAAACATATCAGATACTTGTATTACATTTTTTTAAACACATCATTTAATTTTCATTGTATCTCTTTAAAATTTATCATATACTAGTATAATTTCTTGATTTCAACAACCGGCAGTTTTTCTGTTCGAGACATCAGGGTACTCGCTTTTCATCTTTTTGTTGATCAAATACCCCGATTTAAAACCATATTCAAAAAATCAGATATAGCATGTCATGTTCTTCGTTAGCTAAAACGGGCCCGACGCCGGGGAGATGAATGTTCCCGTATACTAAAATTTTTTTTTAAAAATCTCCCTTTCGCTAAAAAATCCAAGATTTGCTGTTGTTTTTTTTTACTTTTAAATTTTCCCTTCGTTAAAAAAACCTTTTTTTTTGATATGAGTTTATAAAGATAGTGTCTTTTTTCAAATTGGGTTTATTAACCAGTTTCAATAAACCCAAATCAAGGTTATTTTGATTAAGGGTTAAAAAGTATATGGTTTGGGGACTCCCCGAAAAATTGTTTTTCGGGCATTAAATTTTTATGTGTTCTTAGGTTACAATTTTTACAATATAACAGTAATTTCATTGTTCATGTTTCATTGAACTGTTTGGATGGTTTCTTCCTATTAATATGCATTGATATTGCGATCAAACCCCGTGAACGTTATAAAAAGTTAATCCAGGCAATAATTAGATATCAATTGATCCCTTGTTGTTTTTCTTCTTCTAAAGTTAACTTAATTGTTTTATCTTTCGATCTGTTATATCATCCTTTCAATTTTTCTGCTCACTTATTGTCTCATCAAAGAATATTAATAATTTTTAACAAAGTTAATATGTGTGTACCACCAATTAATGGGAACATAACATTTGTTGTAATATTCACCTCAAACATTATAGAATATGTTATTTATTATCACAACATTACTAGTATATTTATTTCACCTCCACAACATCACTAGTATATGTTATTTATTTTCCTCTAAACCATCATTAAAGTTTTATTCACCTACAACATCACTAGTTTTATGTTATTTTCTTCACCCACAACATTACAAAGTATAGTTATTTATCTTCACCTCACAACATCGTAGATATGTTATTTATCTTCACCTCCACAACATCACTAGTATATGTTATTTATCTTCACCTCCACAACATCACTAGTATATGTTATTTATCTTCACCTCCACAACATCACTAGTATATGTTATTTATCTTCACCTCCACAACATCGCTAGTATATGTTATTTATCTTCACCTACAACAGTAGTATATTTATTTATCTTCACTCTACAACATCGCTAGTATATGTTATTTATCTTCACCTCCAAACATCCTATATATGTTATTATTTTCACCTCACAACATCGCTGTATTTTTATTTATCTTCACCTCCACATCATGTATATGTTATTTATCTTCCCCTTCCACAACACCCTTTATATATGTTATTTATCTTCACCTCCAACATCACTGCAAGTATTATCTTCACCCCCACAACTTATAGAATATGTTTTTTATCTTCACCCCACCTTAGTATAGGGTTTTTTATTTTACCCCAAATGCTAGTATATTTATTTATCTTCACCTCCCAACATGCTAGAAGGATTTTTTTTACCCCCCACAAATCATAGTATATGTTATTTATCTTCACTCACAAATCATGTATATGTTATTTATTTCACCCCCACAAATTATATATATTTTATTTATTTCACCCCACAACATCACTAGTATATGTTATTTTTTTTCACCTCCACAACATTACGTAATGTTATTTATTTTCACCCACAAATCGTTTTTATTTTTTTCACCTCCAAACATTATAATTTTTATTATTCACCCACAAATCACATATTTTTTTAATTTCCCCCCCACAAATCACTAGTATATGTTATTTATTTTCCCCTAAAACATTACTAGTATTTTATTTATCTTCCCTCCACAACATCATAGTATATTTATTTATTTTCACCTCCAAACTTTAAAGTATATGTTTTTTATCTTCATCCCAACACCCCAGTATATGTTATTTATTTCCTCACAACATCCTATTTTTTATTTATCTTCACCTCCACAACATCACATATTTTATTTATCTTCACCTCCAAACATCGCTGTATATTATTATACCCTTTAAAAGAGGGAGACGGGACCAGGAGTTTCCAGATGTAAAGATATGAAAATACTTTCGACAGGGATAAATGGTACAACGCAAGCAGTCATACTCAGTTTCCTTTATGAAGATCTTTGGGTAAGGTTAGATGGGTCAGCAGAAAACACCGTGAAGAACGGAGGAGCTGGAGTGCATATATAATACATAAACAAAGTTAGAGATATAATTATAGACCAACGGGGAAAATATGTCACAACTATGAAAAGAAATTCAGGAATCAAGTTGATAACTGAGAAACTGTTGAACACAAGACTTGATCCACAATCTGTTGTATTTTTAACAGACGAATTAATTTCAACACTCCAGTCCTGAAAATTTTCGCTACAGACCCTACTGTCTAAATTATTCAAGCAGCTCAGTCATCTTGCAGTGGATACCGTCTCACTGTGGAATACCAGGAAATAAACAGAGCGACTTGCCAAAAAAGGTGCTGCATGAGAGCAATCGGATGGCCAGTTATCCACCAAAATAAAGGATATTAAATAATCAGAAAGCCACCTATACTAAACAAAATGATTAAATATTTTGAGCAAATTAGAAAAGTTGTAATTCTGCGCCTCAGAACAGAATACACTGACTTCGCAGTCACATGTTTACTAAATCGTTGGCAATTCAACCATGTGTACAGGTGGACAGGCTCTCAGAATGCTGAAATACACACTTATGACTGTTCCAAAATTTGACAAACTCACGGCTAATGGGAAAAACCACTGGGCAGAAAGCTCCACAGACCTCTTATGATTTTCAAAAGACAGTGAAGTTTATACACGAGACAACGTTGAATATGTAGACACAATTTCAACGAACGAAGAAAGAAAGAACATAGTTATCTTTTACCATGTCATCACAACTATTGTATATTATCTTAGTCTTAAATAATCTTCACCACATGTCATCACAACTATATTTTTTTATCTTAGTCTTAATTAAACTTCACCACATGTCATCACAACATATGTATTTACTTGTAAATCAATTTCACCACCCTGTATCCCAACTATATGTTATTTTTTTTAGTCTTAACAATCTTTTCCCCCCATTCTCACAACTATATGTTATTTTTTTAGTCTTAACAATCTTCGCCCCCTGTCATCCAATTAAATTTTTTACTTTTCTTTAAAATCTTCACCACCATGTCACCAAAAAATGTTTTTTATCTTTGTCTTAACCAATCTTACCACCATGTCATCCCTATATGTTATTTATCTTGTCTTAAAATCTTTACCACCATGTCATAAATTATTTATTTATCTTTGTTTAACTCAATCTTACCCCCCATGTCATCCCAAAATATGTTATTTTTCTTAGTCTTAACTAACCACCACATGTCATCAAAATTTTTATTTATTTTTCTTAGTCTTAACTTAATTTCACCACCATTACACA
>JADZMA010000730.1:0-30353 GCA_020796225.1 Arion vulgaris | reverse complement strand
CTAAAATGTAAAAATGCAATATCATTACATGTTTCCAGTTGCAATAAAATTTCCTATTGGTGACATGAAATATTACACGTTTTTTGTCCAATTTTGAAATATAACATGCATTTTCATTTGTAGTCTATTCTACTGTAATTATTGCTTATCTGTGACACTATTGACATATTACTAATGCAGTACTGTCAGATTTTCCCCTTTTCCTGATAAAGATCTATTAGTAAAAATGTTGACTTTGTGTTCATTTGTAAAACTGAATCTCAACCCTTTAATACTTTTGTTCTAATTACTTAACCTCTGAAGTCAAAGTAAGACTCGATGAATGGTGAGGATATGGAAAGTAGTTTCACACAAAAATCAGAGACATCAGACTATGCCTTACCTGTACCTCTGAAGTCAGAGACGGCACACCTGTATGGCGGGGACACAATACACAAGGAAAGTAGGCAGTCAAACAAAATCAGTCAGAAGCGCCATACTATGCTTGAATTATAGCGGTGATCGCAGAAGAATAAGATCACTGCCAAGTTCAAAGCAGGCAAACGTAAAATAAAAAAAAAAATTACTTCTTTAGAGTGGTTTTTTTTACGCCTTCCTCTTCTTCAACGCCCAAATCGACTCACTTAATAAACCACTCTTGTGATCTGAGCCTAAGAGCTATTGTACATTGTGCCGGTTGCTACAGTCAGGCCACACATCCAATTTCTGCTATGCTTTTTTATTAACTATGTAGTTTCTTGTATCAACAGCATTTTCATACGTACTTTGTGTTACCAGAGACAAACATGGACAATGAGCAAAGCGCAGTCACAAAAAATAACTACATGTGAAATGCGAAAAGTTACCAACAACACCAAAAAGACAGTCACCAACATCAGCTTAAGAAAGTTAGTATCAGAGCCTTGCTTGAATTAATTGAGAAACAAAATGAAGTGGTTTGGCCACTTAATAAGAACGCATCCAAACTCTACAGTATAGAAAGTCTTCTACAACAGAACATCAGGAAAGAAGGCAAGAGGAAGACCACTGAAAAGATGGTTGGATGGCATAGCAGAATTCTGTCAAAGAGCAAAAATAACAATCACCTAAGCCACCAGAACAGCTCAAGACAAAAACAGAAAACAACGACACTGGGCAACAACCCGGTAGCAGTGTGACAACAAAGAAGAAGTTTCCTGACCCCTACTCAGTTGCCTCTTACGACATGCTTTGTAGGTCACAGTCCACTATTCTTTCTGCCCTGCAGGCCCCGGCAACACACTGGCATTTTTTGTTTTTACATCAAATGCATTATACTGCACTAGGCATGACATTTCTTTAACAGTATTTAAACTAGGGAAATGTAATGAGAAAATAAACAATCTAAACAAAAATAGAAAACTATGGAAATGACATTATAAACCATAAATGCTCATGATCTAGTCTTCTTCTTCTTGTTCGCTGGTGTTCAATGTCTACACAATGAGTCCGGTTCTCTGGATGATGTTGTATTTATAGTTCATCAAAGCTTCCAAACAGCTTTGTGTTGATGTCTGTCTATATGGCCAGTGTTTTTTCCACAGTTGATTCATCAGGTGACAATCTTGCAGGATGTGTTCAGCTGTCTTGCGGTCTGTCCACAAGCACATGTGGTGATGGAACTAGTTTAGTCTGTGTCTGTTCAGTCTGTTCCAGTTCTGAGTCAAACAATATCACCTACCTTGCTCTATCTGACAATGGTAATTGTCTCTTTGCTGGTCTTTTACTAATGGCCTTTGATGAGCGTTTTTTTTTGATGGAAAGGGATTATTTGATCCTTTGTTCCTGTGTTGCCCCTTCCTAGCTAATTTGTCTGCTCTCTCATTTCCTGGTATCACAGGGGCTGGTAAATGATCTAGTGAGTTAAAACAAGTTCCACTGACCACTGTCTTGGGCACATAACCAGATTTGATCTTCTGTATCCTTCTGATAGCCATTTAGCATGCATGAAGGGAGTGAATGTTTTAGTATTTAACCATTCTTATGGATTTTGTCAGTCTTGACTCCTAGTCACATGCTGCCAGGTTATCACCTAATCACCACTTTGCCTCTTTAAAAACCCTTTCCCCTTTAGTTCTTTCTGAAAGGCTCAGGCACTTTGACTGTGTTGGAATCATCAACCATTCTGCAGACAAAATAGTGAATGCAGGGTAAAGCATTAAGGAATACAAGTATAAAAAGTGAGCGTTTTAAATTTTTTTCCGCTGCATATGAATATATCCTTAATAATTTGACCCAAAAAATGACTATCGTCAAAAAAAGACAATTAAAATAACAGTTCTTTATTTCTAATTGAACACAACAACAAACAAAATTGAACATGTTGAAATATATAGCATATAAACATAAAGGAATGGGAACAGTAGAGCAAAATTTGCTCAAGTGTACAATCATGACACTTCACATGGCGCCATTTTTGCATTAAGATACGCTTCTGTAATTTGCACTCTTTTCAGCAGTCCGTGATTTAAATAAATTTAACACAAGTCACCATTGTGTTTTTCGATCAATCAAGAAACAGCGGTAAACAATTGCTTCATATGAAATATGTGTCATTCATATAGTAAAACCGATTGTTCTACGGGGTAATTAACATATTCTACAGATCTGGAAAATTCTATGATAATATTTTAAATGAATTTTTGAAACGAAATTTTTCGATGGTCACTACCATTATTTTGGAACCTTGAAAATTTTGCTTGGGTACTACCCATAAACATCGTATTTACGAAACGACATTATTAACTTTCTTTGGGGAGCAAGGACTGTTATAGGCCCATCTAAAAATGAGAAATGCCTGCAGTCAAGAAACCCTGACTTCACGTGGTGCTCCCGTTAAACTAACAGGGCTCTGAGCAGTCCCGCGCTATAACTGGGCCCCAATGCCGAAGGGAAAAATACCAGGCTATGGCTGGGGTAAGCCAGACAAAACCCCTGGGGGTGTGATCCCGACAGGTGAAGCGGATGCTTGGCCCACCTGTGTGTGGACAAGTCCAGACCCCACCAAGATCACACCCAGGAGCTCCCCTTTGGGTTAAAAAAAGCAAAAGGTCCCTAAAACCCTGATGCCTGGCAGGCAGGTTGGGAAGAGCCAGACAGGATAGGAAGACTCATAATTCCCCACTGAAGACGGACATGTCAGCCAGAATGGCTGGGCACCAGAAATGGAAAAGACATCAACGCAAATACGGTTAGTGAGTATGCTCAGAATTTACTTAGATATGGGTTGCGTGGACTGCTGCCAGGCGGGGAGCGCGACCCCAAGCCTCGGGATCCACCCAAGCTACTGACAGTACTTTTGTCAAGAACCAGGTTTAAACAGAGTAATGCCACTGGTCAAAAAAAAAACCTATAAAGATCATGCAATGGAATGCAGAAGCGTTGCCAGAAAGAAACTTTGAACGGGCAAAATTCCAATGAACAACAGATCGACATCATATGCATACGGGAAACACATCTAAATAAAAACTGCCGCTTCTACATCAGAGGCTATGAAACATACAGACTGGATAGAGACGGACACAAGGGAGGCATCATCACACTAGTAAAAAACAACATCGCACCCTTCAGAAACCTCCAGAAGTACAGGTGGGGAACACCTAACAGTAAAAATACATGTCCTCCAGAACCAATACATGTTACAAACTACTACGCTAAACAATAAGAAATTAGAACTAGAGAGCATACATACAGCTGAGAAGAACCAAATAACCTAGGCGACTTTAAAGCCACTCCCCAGCTGAGATATGCTACTATGGACTCAAGAGGAGATGAAGTAGAGGAATGATGATGGAAACCACTAAACTAAAACAAACCTGATTCAGAGCCAACTTTCTACTCAAGAGTATGGAGAACACAAAGCACACCCGATCTGGCAATAGCTACAGAAGACATCCAGAGATGTCAGAAAGAGAGGTGATGAAACAACTAGGAGGAAGCGACCACAAACCAATCATTATTAGTAGGAAAGCTCAAGTCACCAGAAAACAGGAAAAAAATAGCAGCGGGAACTAAAGGGCAAACGGGAAACCTGTACAGAAACCTAACGAAGGTAAACTGACAGAAACCACACAACAAACAACATCCAGAAAACATTAAACTCTCCAAGCATCATAATAAAAGCAGCACAAAATCAATCCCAGAGGAAGAAAACACTACAACCCTTCTGGACCAACAACTCAACAATCACATGAAAAGCCACACAGCACTAAAAAAATGGAACAAGCCCCATCTGACACAAATGTCACAGAACACAACAAACACCAAGCCAATACAGAAAAGAAAAACTCACATGCATTGGGAAAAGTTGGCAGGAAAACAAACACTAAACATGGAAAAGAAACAAAACTATGGAGCTTGAAAGAGCCTAAATGAAGAAAATACCACCAGCCATGCCTGACAGTCATAGAAGATGGGGGAAAAAACCTCACGGGCAAAATAGCTCAAACATTCTTCAGGATGGCTTTGCAAAAGAAAGCAACATACACATGTCCAAAATCAAAGAAACAAAAAAGAACTAAAAAAAATAAACAAACAACTTGCAGACAAACAAGACACAATGAAAAACCCTTTTTCTCTCAAAGAACGGGACAGGCAATAAAAACTAAAGAGGCAACAGACCAGATGGGGGACAAACGAAATGATAATAAACCTAGGAACAGGTGGCAGACAACACCTCCTGGACCTGTTAAACCAATTTTGGGATGCGGAGATATCCAAAGGAAGGGAAAGGGGTGAAATAACCCCTTAGCAAAAAGGGCCTAAGGAAAACAAAGAAAGCTATCATTCCATGTCCTCAGCTGCCTTTGGGAAAACAATGGAGCGACTGTGAAACAACAGGCTGCTTAACTTTCTAGAGGAAAAGAAAATACTTGATGACTGCCAATCAGGTTTCAGAAAACACAGAAGCACAGATGACCAAACCACCTATCTTGCCCAAGAAATTAAAGATGCCTTCCAGAACAAACACAAGCTGCTGGCCACCTTCTTCGACCTGACTAAAGCCTTCGACAAGTCTGGAAAAGGGGACTCTCAAAACTAGCACAAAGCGGATCAAAGGTCACATGTAAAATGGATCAGAGATTTTACACAGACGATGTGCAAGAGTAACGGGAAGGAACAGGAAAGCGGGTCGGGACTAGAAGATGGGGTTCCACAGGGAAGTGCAATATCCCTACACTCTTCATCCTTTTATCAATGATCTCCCAAACAATTTACATCTAACATTCACAGGCACTCCATGCAGACGACTTGGCCATATGGACTCAAACAGAATACATAGGAACTGCCAAGATCAGAATGCAAGGAGCCATAAATGCAGTAAAGAAATGGGCAGACACTTGGGGGTCACAATAAACCAAAACAAGACAGTGTCTTACTATTCTCCTCTTACAAACCTGAACAAGTCGATTTATACCTGGACAACAAACCACTACCAAAGGAGGACAATCCTACCTATCTAGGAATAAAATTCGACAAAGCCCTCACATGGGGTCCCACATAGAAGAAACACAAAGGAACCCACAATAAGATTAAGACTCATGAAAACTAGAGGAACCCACTGGGGCAGATGCAAACACTACACGCCAAAATACACAGGATATGTACGCCCAAAACGGGAGTATGGCACGGGAGCCACAAACCGAGCACAAGCAAATCTACACAAGCTAGATAAAATACAGAACACAGGCCTCAGAATCATCACCGGAGGTCTGAGAAGTACACAAATCAAAGATCTAGAAGCAACTGCTGGCATTGAGAGCCTGGGACGACGCAAGGAACAAAAAATACTCACACTATCAGAAAAGTTCAAACGCATTGAAAATAACCCCATGCACCAAACAATTAACAACCCAAACCCAAAACCCTATAAAAGACACAGCTTCCATCACTTGTCAAAATCACTCTCTGCAAAAACATGGACATCCTCTCAAAGACCCAGCAACCTGGGAAATGATAGTCCATTCAACAACACAGACCACAGCCCAACTTCAGGTGATAAAAAATTCCAAATGTAGACAAAAAGGGTGAAGAAACAGGTCCCATCTTGAGAGCAAAGACACTAGAACACATTGACACCTCATACCCCATCCCGAGGTGGACCCTTATATACACAGACGGATCATCAGACACAAGCAGGAAAGGAGGGCCGGAACATCATCATACCCAAGATGGCATAACTAACAAATTCAAGTGCCACTGGGGGAATCAACAAATTTAGAGCCGAACAACAGGCAATTGTGGATGCCTAAAAAATACTGCAGCAAAGAAACATCCAAAACAACAAACTTGTCTTCCTTTGCGACTGCTTGTCAGTCCTGCAGGCCACACAAAAGGAACCACAAGATAACATGGAAAGAGAGCTAACACTACAGCTAAACAAGCTCTCAGAAAAAACAAAATTATTCTCCAGTGGATACCAGCCCACTGTATGCTCCAGGAAATGAGAGAGCAGACATGCTGGCTAAGGAGGGAACAAAACTTACACAACAGAAACACCATATCACTACCAGAAATCAAGACACATATCAAAGAAAGTACAAAGAGGTATGGGGGCAAAAACCACAGCAAACACCACAAGATCCATCAGCAGACTAAACAGAAAACAGACACAACAATCTTTCGCTAAGAAAGGTCACTGAGGCTCAACCGCCAATGCACAGAATAAAGCCTGCTCAGACTGCACAGTGTGATCCCTGATCAGAAACACAGACTCCAGAGCACATCCTGCAGTCATGTCCATCATACAAACACCAACGAAATGAAACATGGCCTCATGAACAAAGCTTACAGACCAAGCTATGGGAACTCTCGAAGAACTCCAACTGACATGCAGCTTCATAGAGAACCCATCTCATGATTTAGAGAGCATAGAAACAACGCAAGAAGAAGAAGAACTTTCTTTACTCATAAATTTTCAACAGAAACATTTTTCTCTTCTAAGGGCAACTGCCTGCACCCCCGCAATAACCTACCAGACTTACCATTTCTCTGTTCCGGTTTGCTTTTGACGCCATAAAACCGCTGCAGTTTGCATCTTCGTGAATTCTTTTGCATTTTACTTGTGTCAACGATATCCAGCAATGATAAATAAATTTTAATTTCTTTTATATTTCAAACATTATTTATGCCTTTCAGTTGACTTTTTTTATGGATCAAAGAATAATTTAAAAATACCAACTAGATCTAGCTGTCCAAAGTGAACCATTCCAGCATAGACGCAATAATGATTGGCCATCTTTATCCCTAATTTTTCAGATTTACTTGAGAAGTCTACATTATTGATGTGATTTCAGAATTAAAATAACTATGAATCATTTCAGTATCCTTTTTAAATTTTCTTTTCTTAATTATAGGCATTTCATGTTTAAAAGTTGTGCTATTTAAATTGCACTCATTGCTTAGCTGCAATCAGCTGCAATGAAGCTTTGTGACAAATATAGTCTAGTAGAATTTCAAATTAAAAAATTGCAAGATCATCTACGTTTTCTTTTTTATGTAAACTTCTTCTGTGACTTAATTTTTTAGTGGTTGAACTAAATGTGATAATTAGTGATGAAATACTGCATCATGTCTTCTAATAGAAATACATTGCAAGCCCTTTTATGTCATTGAAAGTTTTGTGTAGGACCTGAGCTTTGAGTAAAATTGAAATCAAAGGTACAGTAAACACAATGATACAGCAAATCAGATCTTTGTATAAACCTAATTTCTATAGTTGAAAAACAGTAAATGATTTACAAATGTGTTTTCATTATTGTCAAAAACTTTTTGATTGTTTAAAAAAAGTATTGACTACTAGATCAACAATTTATTGAATAATATCCTTTTTAATTTCCCATGCATTGACCTTAGTCTTGCAATGATGGGCTGCTTTAACACCTTCTGAGTAAATTATACACACAACCTCTATCTCCAGTTTTTAAAATAAAGTAATAAATATATTTAATGTTATTGCAAGGTTGAAGCCAGTTGCATGGGAGATCATAATGAATTATTTATTGAAACTGTGATCTAGTGCTCATTTTTGTTCCACACAACCAAAACAATTTAGAAAATAATAAAAGCATATTGGTAAATTATTCACTCTAGCATCAGAGGTTAATTTTGCATTCATATATTTCTTGATTTATCTGCAATAGTTGTGCTGTTCTGAGTACTCTTTGAATAGGGGAGTTTTATATTTACTTATGTAAAAACATCTCACATACAAACATGCTGGATACTTATTTGGTAAATCATTTATATATGTTGAGTAAATATAAATGTCAATTTAGTTAACCACTAACAAATTAAAGTCAAGAAGTTTACATAAACAAGAAAATGTAGATGATTTTGCAATAGTTACATTTGAAATTGCTACTAGACTATATTTTGTCAAAAAGCTTCATTGCAGCTGATTGCAGCTAAGCAATGAGTGCAATTTAAATGCACAACTTTTAAACATGAAATGCCTATAATTAAGAAAGACAATTAAAAGGATACTGAAATGATTCACTAGTTATTTTAATTCTGAAATCACTACAATAATGTGAGACTTTCAAATAAAACTGAATAGTGTAATAAAAAGATCGGCCAATCATTATGGTTCATCGCTGAAATGGTTCACTTTGGACAGCTAGATCTAGTGTGGTATATTTAAAATTTCCTTTCTACTGATACAAAAGTCAACTGAAAGGCATAAATAATGTTTGAAATATAAAAGAAAAATTAAAAAATTTGTATTTAGTATTGCTGGGTATCGTTGACACAAGTAAAATGACAAAAGAATTCACTTTGAAGATCGAACTGCAGCGGTTATGGACGCAAAAGCAAACCGGGTTGTATCACAGAGAAATGAAGTCTGGTAGGTTATTGACGAGGGGCAGATAAAGTTGCCCTTAGAAGAGAGAAAAAAGTTTCTAGTAGAAAAATTTTTGAGTAAAGAGAAGAATAATGTCGTTTCACGTAAATAATGATGTTTATGGGTAGTACCGAAACGAAATTTTCAAGGTTCCAAAAAAATGGTAGTGACCATCAAAAATTTCGTTCCCTAATAGCTTCTACTTAATATATAATCATAGAATTTTCCAGATCTGTGTATATGTTAAGTTACACGTAGAACAATCAGTTTTACTATATGAATGACACATATTTCATATGAAGCAATTGTTTATACGCTGTTTCATCGATTCGATCAAAAACACAATGGCTGACTTGTGTTCCGGCGGGTCATGAAAAAGTAGTGCAAAACAAAAGAGTGTGTTCCGCTGTGGTTCAAGATATGTGAAAAAAAAAGGGGGTGTGGGGGTGGTGTTAAAAAAGGCTACTATTCCACCCGCCCAGTAGAGTCCCCAAAAGACAGAATTATCAAAGGGTTTGACAAACAAACACAACTGCTACCTTACAGACAGAAAGGAGACAATCAAAGATAAGATAAAACGAGTGGTTACCGGGGCCCCAAAATTTTAGGTGTCAAAAATAGAACCACTGTTACCTGCCATGCATGTCATAAGAGGCGACAAGAAGGTTTGCTGAAATCGGATGTATGTGTCCAAGCGTTTAGAAATCTAGGGGTTAGGGTACCAAAACATTGTGAACGATACACATTCTTTGGAAAGATCAAACATATCACAAAGAGTGATTAAAATTGGTGAAAGAACTAACCAAAGAAGAAGATAAGATAGGTAGAGGTAACAGACATCTATTGAAATCAAGTGTAGGACCACATGTCTAAAAAATATTGCAATATAATATTTCAAACTCCAATTCACACAAGTCACCAGAGAAGCAAAAAGACAAAAACATAAAACCATGACACTGGTTAACAACCGAATAAAGTTTGTTGATAAAAAAGAAGAAGAAGATTTCAAACTCCAAACTAACTATAACCCACCTGAATAGTTTCTCTTGATGGCAACTTTTATGTTTGAATGCATTTTCTAGAATCGGATTTGGGCAACAGTTTTACAACAGCCTTCAGTCTAAAAGAATGCCCAATTGGTCCAAATATGTACCTGGGATAGTTAGTAAAAAAAATCTTGTGAAAAACCCTGTGAACATGTTTTAAAACAACGATAGAAACTTTTCTTCTACTATCAGTTTCATATGATCAAAGGTCAAACAGTGAGGTGAGTTGTCTCCATTAATCCAGTCGCCCGCAGGTCTTTATGGATGCCCCATTTCTCCAAATTTTGTGGTGGAATAGTTAACTCTTCTTCTTCTTTGCAATTGGTTTTATATGCTCAGCCTAAATTATGAGATGGGTTGCCTCTATGAAACTGCACGTCAGAAAATTCCATGGGGGTTTCCATAGCTACTCTGGAAGCCGCTCATGTTTCATTGGTATATGTAAAGACAGACAGGACAGAGGACCTCTACTTTCATGATAATACTTCCACCATCAAGGGATCATTTATTAGAGCAATCATCATGTCCAACTCAAAATCCATACCTCGAAAAGTTCAAAATAAGCTGGCATAGATGTCTTCAATTTACAAGATCTTACATGGATATACTATACTGGATAGTACGTGTTTGCTGAAATGAGAGAGTTTGTTCGCAAGAGCTTTCAGAGAAGGTGTTGGGAAAATGGATATGGGAATACAAATTTGCTGAGATTGCTTCTTGAATGATTACAATTAAAACCAATTTATAAAACTATAATCACTGGGACTAGAATTTTAAATCAAAGGGTTTTATGTAGGGTGGAGCAACCACAGTATTGGAGGGCATGTTTAAAATCAAGCCACAGGAACTATTTGCACCAATGCTCTTCTAAATATGCTGGGAGAGAATGAACATTTGGTTGTTTTGTCTGGATTGCTGTCCTGACCGATGGGGTTTAATTAACCAACAATAATAATTCAACTTCAAATGTTTGCATTCATTCTTATCACTTCTTCTTGCAATTGCTATTTTGATGATTATACCGTTTGATTTTTCTATGAAGTCGACTGTGTCTGGAGTTCATCTGGTGCCATGTAGTTTTGAATGTAGGTTGTGGAGGGGCCACATTCCTTTTTGGAGGAATACAGGACAGTCTGGGACATGTTCTGTGGTTTGATCAGTGGTGCCAGAGAGGGATGGGGACAATCATAGCCTGTGAGGTGTTTGTTCAGTCTGTTATGACCAATCCTGGGGTCGGAAGATGATAGTCTGTCCTTGTCTGTCAATGTGTGGTAGTCATCATTGGATGGTTTAGTTCTTTTTTAATGATAGCTCTTTTTTTTAAAGTATGTGATTTTAAATATTCATTTGTTCACATTCTGCTCCCTTTTTTGCAAGTTTGTCTGCTTCTCATTACCTTGACCCACAGTGTGATGGTACCACTGAAGGGGTAACTCTTTGCTGGTAGAAATCTTGCTGATTTTTCTAGGGGTGGATGGTTACTTGTAGGGCTTACAAAACAGATAGTGCATCTGTGAAAAATACCACTAGGCAGTCATAGTTGGAATTATTGATCATGATTGGCCAGTGAGTTGCTTGAGCTCTGCTGTAGTTTGAACAGAATTTACCAGTTTGGGATGATTTGTTTCGGGGTGTTGTTGGGATATGTAAATAGATACCAGCCCTCCATTCTTAATTGCATATGTTGCAGATCCATCGGTGTAGGCATAGATCCATGATTGTTTAGGGTAGTTTTTTTGGACTAAGCACATAGTGGCTGTTCTCTTCTGCAGGTCATTATGTGTCTCTCCAGTTGTGATTCCACTAATTGTTGTGATGTTTTTTGCTGTATCAGTAACTTGTTTCAGGGACAGGGTAGGATTAGGTATCATCGGTGTTGTGTACATTGGTAGGTTATCTTGGTACTGTCTTTTTAGTCACTTTCCCCGATGGATGAAGCTGTTACATTTTAGTCGTCCAAGTGCCAGATCATTTAATCTTGTTTTCTTTGGGATGCAAGGGCATACTGGTGTACTTCTCTATCTGGATCATACTTTTGGATTCTTATCACTCAAGCTCACCTTTTTGTGATATGGATGGTTTGCAGTGAGAACATGAGAATGTTAGACCTGATAGACCCATGTGGCATGTAGGACAGGCATCTGAATTTTCACCAAACCAAAGTGTATACATATCAAACAGGACACAAATTTGACAGACGGAAAACTAGATTTTACAAACAGAAAACTCCATTTCTAAATTACTACATCTAGAGCTTTACTCTATAGTATAGTATCTTTTTTCTTCTTCAATGATCCAGCGGCACTTGAGCTTTTGCCCTTCGGCCCAATGCTATGTAGTGGTATCTGCATGTGTCTGTAAGTTGTTCTTTGTTCCGTATAGTGTGTTCCATTTATCTGGCCTTGGAGGAAGGAGGGTCTTTCTGATGTCTGCTTGACACTTGAAGAGGTGGTGGTGAACGGTTTCATGATGATGTGCACACAGTTGGCACTCTGGTGTTGTGGATGAATTCTGTTCAAGTGATTATTAAGTGTGTTGGTCTGGAGTCTAAAAATGGTGCTCTGATCTCTTCTTGTAAGGTGGTTGATGTTGTCATTAAGGTTAGGGCTGGCCATATGGGTGTACACATCTCTTCCTGTGTTCCCATGGCCCATCTGTTCAGCCAAATTTTCTTATTTGTTGTCATTAGGATTTGCTTTGCTGTATGGAGAGTTGTTGCTGTGATTGGTTGTTCCTGTGTTGACCCTTTCTTGGCTAGCCTATCTGCTTTGTCATTTCCAGGTGTGTTTGAATGTCCAGGGATCCCCTGCATGGTTATTTTGATGTCATGTGATGTAATAAGTCTGTCAATATCTAGGGCTATATGGGATAGTTCAGATTTACAATGTCCACCATCCTCTAGGGCTGAAGGGCAGACATTGAATCTGTGAAGATAAATATGTTTTGTGCCTTTGATGGAAAGGCATCGAAAACAGTCTTCAGGTGGTACAACGCGGCTTCTATCGCATGAATTTCAGCTCATATTTGGAGCATATCTCCCTGCATGCTCCAAACAGCTCTTCGGATGATCTGTCTGGGTATTGTATATATGCTCCGTAACCTGCTTTGATGGTGGTTTTAAATGCAGATCCATCAGTATAGACATGTATCCATTTTTGGGGATAGGCATCAATGGTATAGCAGTATCAGATCTGATTGGTCATAGGGAGCCCTGTCAGAGCAGACTAATGTTAGAACTTCATATGTGACATATGAGAACAAATGGAAACTGTTGCTCAGTATACTAATAGTAATAGTCGAGCATATAAATTAAATTAATAATTATAATATATATTAAATAAATATAATTATATTAGTATATAATCATTTGAGTCTACTCTGTATGAATTGAAACAAATGAATGATGTCTATCATACTACTATAATCATAGTAAATAGTCTATCACTATCAAATCACTAAATAATGATATCATCGGGACCAATCTGAATCCATTCAATTCATGATTCATTAGATTATCATTCATTATCATGATTATCATATATGAAATGAATGATTATATGTTTATTTGTTAGTTTACTTTGTAAAGTATGCATATGTAAAGTTACTACAATGTTATCTATTATACTGTTAATGACTACAGTAAACTAATATACATAATTATAATAATGCTACTTGTAGTTCACACGTAACCCGGTAACCGTGGCGTTATGGGCGTATCACAACACTAACTCTCACAACAATTACAAACTACTCAGAAAAGCAACTTAGCCGAGCCAACTAGCCCTAAGTCTACCTTCAAATAAAAAGGAACAATGTAAATCACAACAGAAAGATACACTGGAACCCATGTCACTAGCCTGTGGGTGATAAATGCCGTCCCCAAAATTTTTCAGATCACCCCATGTGACGTTTCGGGCAACCAAAACGACTTGCCCAAAGAATATCATTTATGGAACCCATTTTTCCCGCCATGATAGTTTAATCTAAAGAGGATACCAGATTTTAAAGTATCATTCCCCTATCATTTATATTTATTGTCTTGTGATTGCAGTAAATTTCGATAATGAAACAAGTGATAAGCTTTTCTCTAATCCTGAATTGCCTCAAGCGTCAGGATAAACAGAGATTTCTAGAGAAGGTTTTAGGGGCGCTTTATAAACAGTGTTTTTCATCACGTATGTTATCGCTGAGGTCAATTTTTTGGTGAGCAATTTTTTTCTTTGTATTCACTGAAACAGAGTAACATTGTTCGATTCGTGCCGCCTTTAGGAAATCTGCTTACTTGATCGAACCAAATGTGTTGCTTCGATGAAGTTCAGTACTGGTGTTGAAGACATTTTTTCCCGATGTCTTCATTTTTCTTTGGTTCGTTCTTTACGACCAATTTAATCACTCTGTGATATGTCGACCCTTACAAGAACGTTATACGCTGCACTTTTTTTAGGCCCCTAAACGCATAGACTTGTACATGTTTAGGACACGTGCATCCGATTTCAGCAAAACCTCCTTAGGCGCCTCTTATGACATGCATGGCAGTAACAGTGGTTCTTTCTTTAAAACCCCAAAATTTGGGGGCCCCGGTAACACTTCGGGGTCTTCATTTTAAACCGGTCTCTTTCTGATTCTCCCAGTATTCTACTTAGGCACTTCATCTCTTCATCGACAATTGCACGAGCTGCTCAACACCAGCGGTGGAATTCAAGCGGGTTGGGGTTGGCAGTGTTGCAGACACTGTTCAATGTATGCGGGCTCACAAAATCGACCATGGGAAGGATGAATGCCGGTGCCTTCGGGTGTAAGGAACCCCTTTGACCATCATTAAATCTGGACAAATGTGCAGAGAGGAGAATCCTGGGTTGGATGCAGACGTTAAAGCCAATATTGATGAAAAATGCAAAACGTGACGTTGTGATTTACAGGATCTATCGGTAGTTCAGAACGAAAAGTCCGATGTTCCCCTCGCAAGCTATCGGCAGGAATGGTCGGAGCCAGGGGGCATTATTTGATAACAACAGCATGGCAATGGAAGGTCTGGGGGACTAGGCACTACTTGGGGGGAGTCACAAAACTGCACTCATGCGTTTTCTGATTGTTTCGTTGAGATGATCCGAAAGGTAGAGACTGGTTCGTGGCAGACAATTGAATCACTACAAGAAAAACAATTCAGAATTACACTTATTTTCGTTCCGCACATGGGTGTTGAAGAGAGACTGTCTGGCCTCCCATCATATCGGGAGACCAGCCAATGGATAGAGCTGACATTTTGAACCCCTTCATAGAGGGCAGCAAAGAAGATTTTATTAAACAACCCAAACCCACTAGATTACAAGAGTTGAGATTAAGATTTGAGTGCCAAAAGAACAGCAAAATATATAAAGTAGTCTTGTCAATCAAAACAAAACTGGTATCAGTGCTGGACGTTGTTTGAGATATTGCAAAGGGAGGTAGGGGTCCTATGACATGTCCGAGTGCAATGAAGATATTCCCAAACTGAAACTGAAATTTCATCTCTGTCGACTAGTTTTCTATCATTCGGTGTCAGCGTTCAGGTTTGAGTGGGAACCCTAATCCTGAAATTCCTCTGTTCGGAAAGACTCCCTCAGTGCGTTAAGAATGTCACTTCGGTTCATTGCAGCTATCTCTGATATCGTAGACATGCCAGAAATTTTATCAGTTCGTTCATTACCCTGACTCCTGGTTCCCAGGACAAAAATTAGGTGATTTCTCTTATCGTTGTCTGTACCAGATTTCCGCCCAGTGTTGTCCCACCATTCCGGTTTCAACTTTACAAATCATGCTCATGGAGTCATTGAGTATGAAAACACGAGAGTAGTTAGGAGATGACATCTACGTCACTGCCTCCGTAACTCGTTCATACATTGTCAAACCACTTGTTGTCGCGTAAACCCCACTTTGACACTGGTAACATAGTGTGGCCAGAAAATCGTTCTGGAGATTTGTTTTAGACTGAACTGCAACAGATAATCCAGAGGGTCGTTCCATTACCCCAGCAACCAACTTAAATTTTGCGCTCACCAACATCACCCACTCAGCACTTCCGGGGGATGGCATTTTTTCCCGGCACATGAACGTAACTTTACATTTTGCACCCGTGCAACAGTACCATGCCCGGTTGTTCGGGGGAGGACAGTTTCGTTAGGCACAGGGCATAACGCTAATTTTTGCGCTCAGCCAACCTTACCAACATATGTACTTACACTTGGCCTGATACGGAGTTACAATAATTTTTCCATTGTGTCGTCAGGACACGTTACAGTGTTCTCAAGATATTCCGGAGAGCTAGAAATTATATTGCGACCTTGATTTGTTACATCGTTCTCAGGGACTTGACGAGAGCTGGCAATTATGGTGCGCCATTGACCCCGGAGAAGTGAGTATACGTTTACATACGACTGGTAACTTGTATTTCTACTGCGCGCATTTATACAACTTTTAGATAACGGCCAGGAAATGCGTGCATTCATTCAAGATTATGGACCTGTATAACATGATTGGGCTTGACCACTATCTATACTTGTAGCTCTCTATCCCTACCCATTTAGATAGACAGGCCCCTGTCTGTTACCAGACCACCCGAGGAGGTGGGGTAGGGTCTGATCAGTGACAGCTCACCGGCCCTCCGGAAAGTTGTCCTTTATCCCATTTGGGCCTGCGACCCATTTGATCCTCCAAAATTTGACACTCTAAGGTTGCCATTTTCCCGGAAAATTTTCCCGAAAATATTCCATAATGAGGATACTTTATGGTTTATATATTTGATCTTCCGAAATAGATTGGCAATTCAGCTATGTTTAATGTAGACAGACACATCATACTGCAAAGCACATACTTTAAGACTGCCCCGAATATGATACACTGAGACAAACTCACTGACCTAACGAAACAACAGTAGAAATAAAAATACACGGGGCCTTCTGAGCTACAAAAACAGCAGTTTATACAAGAGACAACATTGAATATATAGACAATATTTCAAGCGAACGAAAGGAAGGAAGGATACAAGAGACAACATTGAATATATAGACAATATTTTCAAGGAACGAAAGGAAGGAAGGAAAAAGAGACAAATTGAATATAATGAAAAATTTCAAGGAACGAAAGGAAGGAAGGATACAAGAGACAACATTGAATATATAGAATGTAATGCAACACAATAGAGCAAGGGCCCTTTATGTTAGAAAAGAAACCAGCAGTGTAGAAAACTTGGAAAGAAAAGACAGCCTTTTGAACATGGAAAAGATACTCAAAGTTGTGGAGATTTTACAAAGCCCTGGGAAAGATGACAACCCATCTAGAGGGAAAAAGTTCTCCAGCAAGGAGAACAACTTTCACAGGAAAGGAGCAGCCACCTGATGGCCCAGTGTTACAAGCAAGAAAGTCATGCTCAATAAGTCAGAGCAAGGAAAGAAGTCAGAAGGAGATAAATGCTACATTCAAAAAACAAAAGTGAACCCTGTATGGGGGTAGAATTTACACTGACTGAGCTGAGAGAGACTGAAAAGCTCAATCAAAAGGCCCTGGGACCAGATGGAGACAAACGACATGCTCAAACAAATAGGCCTAGCACAGAGTCTTCTACTCCAGATTTTTCAATAGTTGGAGACAGGGGGAGTCCCAGACATCTGAAAATGCCAAAACCACCCAATTTTCAAAAATGGAAAAGACAAAAGGATTCGCAGAGCTACAGACCTATAAGTTTGCTAAGTTGCACTGCAAAACTGCGGGAGAAGTGATAACCACTAGACTCCAGTGGTTTTTAGAATCCAACCATAAACTGGCTCCAGCCCAGACAGGCTACAGGCAGCATAGAAGCACTGATGACCAAGTGGCATACCTCGCACAGGACATAGAAAAAGGCTTTCCAAGAAAAAAAGAAACCCTCACTGTGTTCTTCGACATGTCTAAGGCTCGACAAGTCTGGAAAGATGGTTTGCTACCCCGCTCTACGCAGTGGAATACGGGGTAGAATGTACTATTGGATAAAAGACTTTCACCCATAGACAAGCATCTGTAAATTGGATGGAGGCAAGTCCCAGATTCAAATTAAGAGCAGGAGTCCCACAGGCAGCGTACTGTCCCCATTGCTTTTCCTTATATATTAATGATCTGCACAAAACCCGCCCAGACATGTATCACACTCTTTCCATGCTGATGATCTAGCTGTGTGGTACACCTCCGAGTTTCTGGTCCTGCCATCTTTAAACTCCAGGCCAGCCTGAACAGCGTCATAATGTGGGCAAAAGGGGTCTAGAAAAAAACTGGGGCAAAACTATAGCAACGCTTTTCTCATTGTCAACAAGGAAGAACACTTCAGACTGAAATTTAACGATGATATGTTCCCGTTCCCATACTCCAACCTTTTGGGAGTTGCTGACAGTCGTCTGACATGAAAACTACATAATGGAAACAAACAGAAAGGCTATGAGGAAGCAAAAGTGTGATGCGGGAAACTGGCTGAACTACCTGGGGAGCTGAATTCGAATCCGAGTCAGGTGTACACTTGCAGTTAGACCGACCTCGAATATGCATCATCGAATGGATATCAGCAGCCCATTCAAACAAATCGATACTGGAAAAAACACAAAAAAGGTGTCTGCGTACTATTTTGGGAGCCATGAAATCTACACCAATTGTAGAAATGGAAAAGGCAGCCAACATCCAGCTTTTGGGAAAACAGAAGAAGGAGAAAAGTGATTCACAGACTGAAAGGATCAAAAAAATGCCTCACCATCCAAATTGCATGAAAAATGGGGCAGAACAAAGAACAGACTAAAGCGCACAAGTCTAAACCACAAAGCAAAAAAAATAGGAAAGTCATACTTGGAACTACTAAATCATAATTCCATACCTGAAGAATTGCTTTTGATCACTAACTAGACTCATACACTAAACTTCAACCTCCATCCCAAATTATTACAAAGATGCGAGCTCAATCTAGTGAAAAAGCAATTACAATGGAACATCTCCATTACATGTTTTCAGAAGACAGCTGGATAAGAATTTACACAGATGGATCGGCAATGGAGGGAACCATGAATGGTGGAGCAGGAGTGTACATTAGGCACCCAGATGCTACCACTGTGTTCTAGCGGCTCCTACTGGAAGAATATGTTCCAACACAAAGCAGAACCCCATAGCCCTTCTGATGGCGGCACAGCACATGAATAAGCTGCAAGCAAGATGGTATTTTTTACAGACTCATTGTCAGCTATACAAGCCCTGGAGGCTAAATCCACTGACAGCACAGTAAAAACTACAAAGAGAACTTGCTCAGCTTTCAGAAAAGGCAGAAATTCACTGCAGTGGATTCCATCTCACTGTGGCATTGCAGGCAATGAGAGTGCTTATGTCTTAGCTAAGGAGGGCAGTGCCAAAGAGCAAATTTACTAACCCTTGTCTTTTCAAGAGGTCAAAACCCTCTACAGAGAAAATCTGCAGTAGACTGGAAGACAAACACTGGGTATGATTATGGAAAAGACCTCAAAGACCTAAGCAGAACAGACCAGGTCATTATATTTCGACTACGCACCGGACACTGCAGACTCAACAAACACTTATACAGACTATGAATAAGTCAAACAGCTCTCTGCCAGTGTCAGCAGGCAGAACAGACACCAGAGCATATCCTGCAAGACTGTCCTCTCTGTGTGAGCTGAGAAGCAACATGTGGCCACACCAAGTCGACCTGAAAACTAAGCTTTGGGGAAACCTGACAGACCGGAAGCTGTCTGCCCAGTTTGTGGTCCACAGTAAATTAAGCGCACGACCAGAGATCGCTGAAGAAGAAGAAGAAGAATATATAGACAATATTTCAAGGAACGAAAGGAAGGAAGGATACAAGAGACAACATTGAATATATAGACAATATTTCAAGCGAACGAAAGGAAGGAAGGATACAAGAGACAACATTGAATATATAGACAATATTTCAAGCGAACGAAAGGAAGGAAGGATATACCGAAATCAGGACACTTCTCCTATATAGCATTAAATTACATTTGAATTGTGTTTCCTGTACATTTTTCCCTGATGGCCTAATCTTTTTTTAAACTTTCTTTCTTTTGCATCATATGTCCATAAATTGCTCTGCTTGTGAATAAAATTAAAATGTTGCAAGTGAAATTGACTTGACTTTTTTCTTTTTTCTCTTTTTTTCTTTTCTTTTCTTTTTTTTTTCCTTTTTTCTTTTTTTTTTTTTTTTCTTTTCTTTTTCTTTTTTTTCTTTTTCTTTTTTTTTTTTTTTTTTTTCTTTTTTTTTTTTTTTTTTCTTTTTCCTTTCGTCCGCTTTCAACTCAGACGAAGTTTCATCTCTGAAACTGAATTTTGCGTGAAAATCCGTTTTTCCAATTCTTACAATGGCAGCAGCGTGCACATTATAAATTACTTTACACTGGCAGCCGTGTGCTCAATGTACCGTAATTAGTATTCCGCATACAGGCAGATTTTCCGACTTCAGAGGTACTTTACGTTATCGTCCTGAGTAAGACCAGGGACCGAACAAATGCCGGACAGTGGGTTCGAAACCTGAGCTATGAGGCGTCTCTACAGCTAGCAGGCGAGCTACATCAACTACTCAGGCAGTCCCTGCTTGACTTGACTGAATCCACACTAAGACGAATTCTCACATTGTTCCAAGTATTAAAGAAAATAGTCTTTCTATCGGTAGCAGGTGACGACAAAAGAAGAAGAAGTCTTTCACTCGAAACATTGTGCGCTGGAATAACAAACAAGAACTGTGTTGAAGCTTAGAATAAACGGGCACGACCTCCCAGAAGACAAAGATACCTAGGAGTCACTCTAGAGTCTAGACCGAAGGCTCACATGGTGCATCCAGATAAACAAACCTACTGTAAAAACAAGATAGAGGCTTGATAGTGATGAGAAACTCGCAGGTTCCACGTGGGGAGCAAACAACAAAATCCTCAATAAGCTCTACTATGGAAGAGTGCGACCAGTCCTAGAGTACGGCATTGCAGCTTGCGGCAATGCATCCAAAACGCACTCGCCAAAGTGAGCAACACCCAAAATCGTGAAGCACGCATTATCACAGGGGCCATAAAGTCCACGCCCATCACGACGCTGAACAATCACAGGCCTCCAACCAATGAAAGACCGCAAAGACAGAAAAGTTACTCAACTGGCGGCAAGCTAGCAAAGGCAGGATGGCGACTGCCGCAGACTGATTACGAAATCAGCTACGAGGAGGCTAAAACAACCATCGAATGGCGATATAGAGAAATTGCGTAAGACTACCCTCAACACAGCGCCAAAGATGGGTACTATGGTCTGGCCTGTAGCAAACAAGTTGTCATATTCCGCAACTCCATCTGGTCAGGCCTAAACGCATAGACGTGTGACACGTTTAGGACACGTGCATCCGATTACAGCCAAACTCCTTAGCGCCTCTACGACATGCGTGGCAGGTAGCAGTAGTTCTATTCTTTACACACTCAAATTGGGCCTGCAAGCCACTGGCGAAGAGATTTCTAAAACGGACCCTTGTGTGCGCTCTGCAGATAGTGTCTTTCGTCGCCTCTGTTATCTCTGAGGTCCATCTTTGCGTTGCCGGCCTTTGCTTTGTCACATTGTTTCGGAGCAGCATTGCTCTTTGAGGTGCACTGTCTGTTGGTAATCGTGGCTGAACCATTTAATTTGTTGTTTCTGATGAAGTCTCAGTATTGATGTTAACGACTTTTTCCTGATGTCTTTATTTCAACCGGTCTTTCTTGCTACACCCAGCATTCTGCGTGACACTTCATCTGCTGTGACTAATTTTCTTCTATCATTTGTTGTCAGTGACCAGGTTTGGCACTGGTAGCATAATGTGGGAAGAAAAATTGTATTGAACATTGCTCTTTTTGTGTTCATGGTGACATGTTTGCATTTTTTAAAATTGAGCCATCTGTCCTATCATTTGATTTGCTTTGCTGCATCTATGTTGAATTTCTAGTTATTCTTCCTTTTAGCGAAAATGCTCCCAGGTAAGTGATGTCTTTACTTGTTTTAAGGGGCGATTGTCGAGGTAGATATTGGTGTGTTTTCCTCTGGGAATGTCATTACTTCGGTTTTTGATGTTTATTTTTGTTGTACGTTAATGTAACTGGAGTCGAATGGTTGAAGAAATGTTTGTTGTTGATAGGGATTCCCATCATCGAAAAAAGGAAACATATCAACAGGAACCAATTTATATAAAGAGAAATCACAATGTGTATTCATGTTTTTTTGCCTATAATTTTAAAAAGGTTCTCCAAAGATTGTAGATTCTGTTTTGGGGGCCAGTTAGAAATCAAGAAGGGTTCCCAGTGATGTCTCAGAATTTTAATTTTGTTTTGGAAAATTTGGGGAAAAACCCAAAATTTTCCCAAAAATTGTTTCAGGCGCTCAGATGTATTTGTTTCTTCTTCTTCCCGTTCTTTTCAACCAATTTAATCACTCGGAATGTTTGATTTTTTTCCAAGAACGTGCGTTACTTGGTTTTGGGAGGCCCCTAAACGATAGACTTCTCACGTTTGGGAACATGCATTCGATTTAAGCCAAACCCCCTTTAGTCGCCCACGACATGCGGGGGGAAAAAGGTTCTATTTTTACACCCAAATTTTTTAACCACTGAAGTTTTCAAATGAGGACATGTCCGAAAATGGGGACGTATGGAACCTGTTTATTTATCCCAAACGGGAAAACGTACAACGCTCAGATCACAAAGATCCAAAGAGTGTTAAAACGACATAGGGAATTTCAAGAAGAAGATGGGCCTGTTGCTGTGTTCGACCACAATCGATCCCAGGAAGGTCCAAAACGATAGATTGGAGAAGGATGACCCCAATCGAGGTTTTAAATCCAATTTTTTTACGGGGTGTTTGAAATGAGGGGCAAAAGTTTTCATCAGCAGCATCGATCGCGGGAAAGGGAAGATGGATGGGAGGAAAGTCCTTCCATTTTTTTTTGGGCGGGGTTGGGGAAAAAATTTATGTTGAATCTATCCAGGATTTTAAGGATTTATTTTTAAGAAAACAGATGCCCAACTGGCTAAAGGGGGGGAATTTTTTTCCCAAAACCACAAGAACATCCAAGTTTGATACATCCTTCGAAATGCGGTGACGATCACATGTGTTTCGCACGGGATGTCATCAGTTCAGTTCAAAATAATCATGAAAAAGGGGGCTAATTGATCCGTTACTTTTAAATTTCCCACTACTGAGAAATGTCAAAAGCAGAAAACCGGGAATCCCGGATCTGACGAAAGGGACGCAAACAGAGAGGGTTTCTGGAAAAAGGGGAAAATGAAGTCCAGAAATTATTAAGATTGCCCAAAAGTTTCACGGGGGAAATTGTGAAGGGAGCGTCGGGCCTTCATTGCCCCCAAGGTGTCAAACAAGATTGGATCCAACACTTTCAACATGATGTTTACTGCCAGCTCGGATGTTTTTTTGGAAAGCAATGAAAGGGGAAAGATTAGACACAGGACAGACGGAAATTATCAATCTTAGGAGGTTAAAACCCTCTCCAAGGTAAAAGAATCAACTATCTCAACTTTGTTTGCTGATGATACGCCTCGCACCAACTCTGAGGAAGAAATGCAGACTTACATGAGCTAAACCCTGTGATATATTTGACCCAAAACAAAAAAACTATGCGTCAGCCCCCCCAGAGAGCAGTACATGATCCAGCTGATTATTAAAACCGCGTTCCTGAGGGAAATTTCCCCTATTTTTGGGCATTCTACCCAGATAAAATATGACTTGAGGTCAACAGGATATAAAAAAGCAGGATGGGTTAAGGCTGGGTGTGCCCTTGGGGGAGCGGAAGGGGAAATTCCCAAAAGTAAAGTTTCCCGGCCAATAGGAACATGTGCTTTCCCCTTGAGACAGGGACAGTGTAAAGACACGCAAAAAAACAAACCCTTCCACACAAGTGCAGAAACTTAAAAAAAAACTGATAGGAAAAAATTTTCCCAAAAACCAAGTCCATAAGAGAAAAGACCCCAAGCTTCAAACACTGTTGCAGAAGGCCCAAGTGAAAGGGGGGTTACGTTGCTCGGATTATAAACGTTTCCCAAAAACACTTGAATATGGTAGTTTGAAGGAAGAGTTCAGCTTGGACAAAAAATGGGTTTAAAAGAACCCGAAAGGTCTCTGAAATGTTTTATATAAAACCCCACGTCCTGGGAATCCCTGGTGCAAGACCCGGAAATGTGGCGCTGTAAAACACAAGAGGAACTTATAGCAGAAATCGTGGGCGCTGAGGACAGAGAACACGAGCGGGAAAAAGACAGAGACACAAAACCCCCACAAATCTAACCCTTTGATCAGGGCCCCACCTGGGGGGGTTTCTGTTCTAAGATTGACCCAGTCACCCCGCGCCCCACCAGAGAGGTTCGAAACCTGAGATTGTTTTCACATCGTCCATGGGGGCATATAATATATATATATATAATTATTATAACATTTACCAAGCGGGAATAAATCTGGCAACGCGGAAAGACGATTCCTTTTTTATATCCGGTTGGGAATTGGGGGACATAGGAAAAAGTTTGTTTTTTTTACATCTTGATCATCAGCGAAGGGATAATTTGGCACGAGTTATAATGATTTTTTTGCCAAAAAATTCAAGTAATTTTGAATTTAGTAAAAAAGTTTAGATTAATTTCAATAAACACAGGCATAAATCGTGACGCTTTTCATGACAAATGATTGGGCTTATTATATAAGTTCTTCCTTTTTTCTGAATCTATATTTAATATTAGTAGAATTTCAAAGATGGATGGATGGCTGACAGTTAAAGTAAAACCAAATCAATGAACTGCCAATGCTTGCTATAATTTTTTTATAATTTTAATAAGATATACAGAGACAGCTTAGTTAAGTTTGCCCAGTTAATATTCATATTATAATATCTTTATTGCCATCATCATCGTGATTTTTTTGTCTTATTCTGTTCAGTTCTGATTGTGGCTTTAATTGAAAATTTTGGGGCATTCAAAAGAATAAGGAATCATTAAAGTGATTTTTGTGCCGTTCTTATTAATAATTCAATGATTATTACCCCTCATTACCTTAGTCTTTTGCTTGTGATAAGTGTTTTTTTGAATATAATGGTAAAAAAAAAAACATTTTCATTGCTCATCAAATGTCACTGTTTTTTTCAATTATGTTTTTGTCCTCTTTTTGTTGAAACTGAAACATCACCGAAGGATAAACACAAGAGTCCAAATGGGTGAAGATTTACGTAAAACACTAATGTATATGATGAATCAGATTTCCACATGAATATAATTTATGGGGGATCTGGTAATGGTGTGAGCGAGAGAGAGAGAAAAGAATGCCTTATGTAGTCTATAAAAAAGCACAAGATAGAACCTTTATTGATCTTTTTCATTAAAAATGAATTGAATACACTTAAAATTAAACTTTAAACTATAATCATTTTGTAAAAAAAAGTAATACTACACAAAAATAATAATACATACTACCTTACTTTCTACACAGTTTCTATTCAAAGTTTCTCATTTTGATATTTTGTCTGGGATTTAGTTGTTTTTTTTGTATACTATCGAAAACAAAATAAAATAGGGGGCCTAAGGCGCATGGGCCAGGGTCAGTGAACAAATTTCACAAGTACTGATGAAAAAGATAACTGGCTGACCGAACTCTACTCTAACCTCCTAGTGTTGGTCCTGGAAACAAAAAAGGATTACTAAGGCCTTCAATGAAAACTGGTAATTTTTTTTAAAGGGCTTCACCTAATACAGAAAAAGTCAATTTTTCAACTTTAACAGAGCACAGGTCTTCAAAAAAACTTTCCAGTTCTTCCTCTCTTTTCCATTCTTCCATGTTTTACCCATCCTTTTAAATATCCTCCAGTTTTTTCTCCCGGCCTGTCAGGCCTTCCCATCTTCTCTTTTCCCCGGCTCCAAAAAAGACCCGTCTTGTAATGCTTTTTGGGCTCTTCTCAGGTTTTTTTTGTTAATTTTACTTTGTTTTTGTTGGGCTCTTTTATTAAATTTTATTCTGTTACCCATTTACTGCTGCTATATAATAAAAATACATTAAAAATTTCATAGACTATAATTTAATTTGGGTTTGGTTTCAAAATTCTGTTAGTATGATCCCCACATCCAGTCTTATTCTTTATTTGATCTAGACTAACCACCTTTTTAAACCACTTGGGGGGGCTGATATTTATTATACCAGATCGCTTGTTCACTGTGTCAATTGATGCCAAGACCTGTAGGTGCCAATCGTTTTTGATTCTTTGGGGTTTTCCCTTTGCCCGACAAATCTACCGGGGGAAAATATCCCTAGTCTGACCTTGAATGAAAGATTACAGGTCTAACCACTAGGGGGTTGAGTTGTCCTTTTTGTTCACGCCCTCAGCAGCATACCAATTTTTTTTTTTTTCCCCCCCAAGAAAGACCCAACTTGCCCCAAATAGAACACAATTTGGGTCCAGTGAATTGAAAATTTTTAAATTTCTAATAATTTTTTGTCTGTTTCCCTTTTTGACAGCCATGGGGAAGTTATGAAATCTGGAAAAGTTGTTCTGAAAGGTGGACGGTTTCAGGAAGAAAGGCTGTCATTTTAAGGTTGATAATTACAGTTTTGTATTAGAAGAGTAATACTAGTTCATACCCCCTTCATCAGGTTAATCCAGTCTCAGAATTTCATCCTTTCAAGACCTCAAATTGCTAGGAAAGGCAGTAATGTTGACTGTCATCCTCGCCAGTGTGGTGCCAGGACTGGGACAGGAGCAAAGAAAAGTTACACCTCAACCTACAAGGCATGTCAAAAGGGTTCTGAAATAGGAAGCTACCCTAGTAAATAAAAGCATCCCAAAATCGGAGGGCTGACCTGCTTTCAGGCTCAATGTACAATCACCGGATCACAAAGAGTGGTTTAACAAGTGATCGATACAGAGCGCCTAAAGACTGTCATCCTGTATGCAGATCAGATGTTTCAATATCAGCTCTTTCATTTTCATGAACTGCTGCTTGTTCAAGATGCTGCTTTTAGATCAAACTTGGGGTCAAGGTATGGGGACATTGCTGCACCAAGATTATTGAGCTGACACTAATCAGATCCACCCACCTCAAGCGTGACCCTGGTAACAGATACTGGTTCCCGTCGGGTTTGGGCGGTAGGGGCCGAGGGAGAGCTATCTGTGTAGGTAGAGAGCAGAGGTAGTCACGCTTGGATGGGACTGCTGCAACACAGACGAGTGAAACCAGAGTGACTTAATGCCGCCTCCCAGCCGATGGAAAGCTGGATGGCAAAACATCAGGGATGAGGGATGCATCCAAAGAAGCCGCTCGGCCCACATGGGGCAACACCCTGAGAACGAAGGTAGGCCCTTCAGTTTGTTGTACGTCAAACTCCGTCCCGGGGGGAAAGGGCCCAAAAAAAATATAGGATGAGAGGTGCATCCAGCGGAGAGACGGGTCCACATAGGGCAAAACCTGGCCCATCCTCAGAGGTGCTGGCCCATTTAAAGGGCCCCAGGTCCAGACAGCCTAGAGGAAAAGGGAGCACGGTCAGAACTGACAAGAGATGCCGGCAGGGCAGAGCAAGCACATACGGACGATGCACGGGTGGACCCACCGGTCGGAAATGCGCATACCGCAGATAGTGTAGGAGAGAAGGTGGAGGGCGAGCAGGCACCCAGGTGTGCAGAAGACTAGGGGGCCCAGCAGAGGTTGAAAAGGCCCGCCGAGGGAACTACTGCTGCTTTATAGTTTGATTGGGAAAGCAATAGTGGAGAAACTGCAAAAACTGGACGGCAGAAAACCAAGTAGTAAAAAAAAGAAGGTTTCTGGGCAGATGACACTCACAGCCCGTAGGGTAGGTCGTTAAGGGTTGCTACCTAAAAGAAAATAGCAACCTGCTGTCTTAGGTTAGTTGGGACATCAAAGGCTTACGGAGAGCAAACCCAGTAAACGCTGGGTTGAAATCACACTTCCCAAAGGATAAGCACTAGAGCTCCAAATGGTACTGAACGCGGGTGTAAAGTTACGCTCTTGGCAAAGGCTGAGTATATCACAATTTGAATGATAAACATGGTCAAAAAGAACGATCAGATAGAGATATCAAACTTTGATATTTGTATGTTCTCTTTGTAGCTATTTTTGTTAATTACATGTCTCTCATATTTTCTATCATCGACTTAGTGAAATAGATAATGGCAACCAGTAATCAACTATAACTGAACTTGTGTGTTTTTTGCTAAAACATGTACATTTGATTCACTTAGAACTAAGGATGAAGGAACAACTGAGCAACCCACGGGCCCTGCTCTAGTTGCGGGGAAACGAAGATATCCAAGAAAAGTAACACCATGGCAAGAAGAAGTTAAAGCAGAGGTCCAAGGTCAAGTCCTTTGTGAAGGTTTACAACTTCAATCACCTTATGCCAACAAGGTCAGTTTTCAAGGAAAAGCTGAATTTATTGATGTTATACTTTCTCTTCATAGTTGGTTCATAAAGCATTCACCAGTGATTCTGATTGATGCTGCTATTTTACCCATATAATCTCATTTCAGTCTACACTCATTCCCTTCTCTTTCCATTGTTCTTTCCAGGTATCTTTTGTCAGTTTATTTCATCTGTTTTCCACAAACTGCAAGAACTAAAAGAAACACTAAGTGAACTGAATACCCTAAGAAGGGGAAGCAGTGGGTACCATCACACTGTGGCATACTAGGAAATGAGAGAGGGGAAATTAGCTAAGGAAGGAGCAAACAGGGAAAAAAGGAATCAAATAATTATTTCCAGGGAAAAAAACTCAAGGCCATTAGAAAAGAAAGCCAACAAATAGACAATTACACTATCTGATACAGAAGGCAGGGTATTGTTTAACTAGAACTGGGCACAACAGACTGAAAGACACCACAAGACTAAAACTAGTTCCATCACCCACATGTACATGTGGACAAAGCCAACACATCCTGCAAGATTGTCCCCCTGATGAACCGAGGAAAGAACACTGGCCAAGAGAGACAGACATCCACACAAAGCTGTTCGGAAGCCTTGATGAGCTAACAAACACAACATCCTGAGAACTGACTCATTGTGTAGAATTGAAGATCAGTTACATACACCAACGAAATAAAACATGGCCCATGAACAAAGCTTACAGCCCAAGCTATGGGGAACCCCTCGAAAAACCCCCAACTGACATGCAACTTCATAGAGGCAACCCATCTCATGATTTAGACGAGCGATTTAAACCAATGCAAAGAAGAAGAAAATCAGTGAATGAGAAGAAAATGCATTTGAATTTTATTTCTGCTAAGCACCCTTTTTAAAAATCTAATGTTGAAACTTTGCTTCCAAAGTTTTTAAGCGCTAGGAAACCCTTATTTGTCCTTTGATGATAGCTTCTATCTTCCATGCATTGAGTATTCCAATAGTTTAAAACACATATAGTGATAGATGAGTCTTGAGTGATAGGATATACTGTAGGAATTAAATAATTTTTAATAACTCAAATTGTTGCATAGTCAGCAGCAACTATCCTACTTTTATTTCAGTTTAATGTCTAATTGAAACAAACCCCAAAACTTTGGAATGAAAGGTTATAGTCTTTATACTATAGTTTCTCCGATGTATGTTTCAGTTGGAAAAGTTTGTGTATATAAATATTTAAAATGTAATTTATAAAATTGTGTTTTAGATATTCTGTCACATAAACTTTGAAAAGAATGTTGTCAAAAAGACATCTTCGGAGACCCTGCACCAAGAGAAAAGCAGAAGGGAAGTTAAGCAAAATTTGAGGAAAGGTAATTCATGCATTATAGTACTAGAAAATTAATTGACCTATTTCATGTACAGTAGAATAATAAGAGCCATAGTAATATAGAATGTATCAGCAAATATTTGCATGTCAGTGAAAATTTCAAATTCATTGCACAAGGACAAATGTAATGAAGGTTAGATATATAGTTTTGTGCATATACCAAGACCATATATGCAAAAAAGTTAAATTATTTAGGTCATGTGTGATTCCTGTACTGACTCACGGGGAAAGTTGGGAAAACAACAAAGAAAATTGATAAGAAACTGGACAGCTTTGAGAATAAATATCTACAAAATTATTAAAGTAAAATGGAGGATTTTTGCTTTCAAAAACACAGTGAGAGATAGAACACACCAACCCGTATCAAATATTATAAGGAAACGAAGGTGGAAAATTTAGGTCATGTTCTTTGACGACGAAAAGAGACTAAATCGACAAGTCCTTGTGGTCACCAGTTGGGAAAAGAAACGAAGACCAAAGACCACTCAAGAACCATCCAACAAGAAAGTAAACTATTATGTTAAAAACCCTACAAGATTCCAAAATGCTAGAAAGAACCGATCACATGGAGATCAAAACTCTGTTCTATGTGGCCTTTGGCTGAAGGAATAAACTAAACAAGGTTAGATATAACTCTGT
>JADZMA010000729.1:0-30354 GCA_020796225.1 Arion vulgaris | reverse complement strand
AGGAATCTCTGAAAATATCTCGATGGTGGCTCCACGAGAGGCGAACCAGTACCTTGTGGAACGAAGCATCTAACCTTTTCACCACCGAGTGCCGAAATGTCCACGTGTTCGTAGTGCGTTGGACTACGGGGACTAGTCCCCTTTTAGTGCGGGTTCAATCCGCGGACTGGCAGAAAAACACAGGTTCCCAGATTTCGGTGTTCGTGGCCCGGCCGAAGGGTTACGATGTCCATGATTCCGAGCTGAAGAGCTTTCAGCTCAATGCTTCTGGATCGGAAAAAGAAAAAAAAAAAAATACAAAAACCGAGACCCCATACAATATTCATAAATGATGGCGTCCTGTTAGCCTCGAGAAAACAAAATTGATGTAGAACCCAATGAATGATTTTGTCGACCGGTGGTTCGGGCCCAAATTGAGTATAGAATAGAACCACTGTTACCTGCCCGCATGTCGTAAAGGGGCGTCTAAAGAAGGTTGAGCGTGGGCTAGCTACCCACACTGTAAAACACCAGATGTCTACAGAACAGAGGCGAACCGAGTAAACGCTGGCTGAAACTGGATACATCCGAAGGATAAACACCAGGGGCTCCAAATAGTGCTGAAGATGTGACGTAAAAACACACCAATGCTAAGGCTGCATGAATCAGATTTCCACGAATAGAATTTATGGGAATCAAATACATCAGTTTGGATTGGGGATCGAGAGAGAAAAGAATGATTTTGTAGTTTTGCTTTCTCCTAGCATGCTTTGTGTCAGTGAGGGTTTTCTGATCTGGCATCACCGGTTCTCGATCAGTTTTGATGCATGTTTCCCGCTAACTTCTTTCTTCTTCTAACCCCATATCGACCACTTTAACCACTCTGTGTGATTTGTATGTGAACTGAGCCTAAGATCGACTTACATTGTGCCAGTTTGCCCACGTAGCCAGCACTTCCGATTTCTGCGATGCTTTTATTTACTAAGGTAGCTTCCTTATGTCCCACATCAATCGCCTCTTACGACATGCCTTGTAGGCTGCGGGGGTACTATTCTTTCTTCCCTGCGGGCCTGGCACCACACGGCCGAACCAGCTGGACGTATTTTCAAAGCTCCCCATAGTCTTTCATCTGATTTCAAGATCGTTCTAGTCTTTCTTGACAGGCGATTTCAGTGAGAAAACAGCTTTTGTGTTGGAATACAGCTTTCTGTACATAATATCCTGAAATTTCATCGTTGTCAATATGGGATAATGGATACGGATAGTCGGTGTTTGGGGAACAGAATGACCACTATGTTCCTTCTCGCTCGTGTGCTGCAGGCCCCCAAGAGAAGCAAAGAATAGTAACACTGGGACCTACAGGGCATGTCGTAAGAGTCAACAGAGGTAGGGCCCAGAAATTACCCCAGCTCATTGTAAACCAAACACGACACTACGTGCTTTGGTTTGGACACCTTTACCAGTAGCCACACTAAATGGTGATTTTATTCTAAAGACAAATGGCTTGTAAAGCATGCTTTGACTGGTCCACTAAGAGCTTTAAACAAAAACGTCGATAAATCAGATGTGCTGCCTTCTTGTGGGCGTATAACTGACACAACGTATAATCGCTCGTAGACTCAGATCACATACATATCACAAATAGTGGTTTAACATGTGATCGATGAGAGCATTCGAAGAAGAAGAAGAAGGATTTCCCTTTATATTCTAACACCTCTTTGTTTTTATTTTATCACCCCATGGGATACCAGTATACATTTAAAGCAACATCTGTGGAATACACCTATATATATATATATAGCAGTTCTACCCGTTGCTTAAAAAATCATAATTCAGTTTTTATTTATTGTGTGTATTCAAGGAGCGAATGAGGGGAAGATGGTATATGACTTTTTGTGTTATCTCTCTCTTTGCGTGATCACCGCCAGACCGATGTGGACTTCCCCTTAATTCTATTCATGTGGAAATATGATTCATAAATCCTTGCATTTGTTTTACGTTACATCTTCGGCAACTATTTGGAGCTCTGGTGTTTATACTTCGGCGATTTTCGGGTTTTAGAGCGTTTACTCGGTTCGCTCTCCGTTCTGTAGCCATCTAGTGTTTTTTTACGGGGTGGTTAGCTAACACGTCCCAAACCCCATTAGTCGCCTCTTACGACATGCTGGCAGGTAACAGTGGTTCTATTCTTTACACCCAATTTGGGGCCCGGTAACCCTCGGGGGACATTGCGTTATCTAAAACACAATGGGTAGAAATGACTATGCGTTGTTTCTTATCGTGAGTTTGATGTGTCTCGGCAGACACTCTTGACTACTGCCGTTGTTTATAATTGTAATGTATATGAAGTTTGATTGTTCCGACAAGCCCCATTGACTCATCAGCTTGTCTTGAGCAGAACTTTTCTACTCTAACAGTCCTTACAATTTCTCTTTCTTTTTTGTCTCTGCAGCTATCATTCGTTTTCATCCCGAATCCATTTTCTCAGAGATCTTCCCTTTTCTCTTTTTCAGGGAAATTTCCCCCATCCATAATAATCTCAACCTTCATGTCTTTTTATATGTTAAATATTTTCCCTTTTATATGTTCAAAAAACTTCAATTTTTTTATGTTCGAAATACTTCAATTTTTATATGTTAAAAAACTTCAATTTTTATATGTTCGAAATACTTCAATTTTTTTATGTTCGAAATACTTCAATTTTATATTACGAAATCTAATTTTTTTATGTTCGAAATACTTCAATTTTATATGTTCGAAATACTTCAATTTTTATATGTTCGAAATACTTTAATTTTTATATGTTCGAAATACTTAATTTTATATGTTCGAAATACTTCAATTTTTTTTATGTTCGAAATACTTCACTTTTTATATGTTCGAAATACTTCAATTTTATATGTTCAAAACTTTAATTTTTATATGTTCGAAATACTTTAATTTTATATGTTCAATATTAATTTTATATGTTCAAATACTTCATTTTCTTACTCTTATTTGTAGCATCAGCAATTGTTGTTTAATTTCGAGCTCTCTCTACATAGATTTATTTGTTCTTTCTTTTGTCCAATGTACACGGATGACTCTCGGGAAGACTTATATTGACCAGGCTGATATTATAAATCCCTAAGTGGAAAGAACATGTACATGATTCACGTATTAGTAGTGGTGTACAAATAACCCCCATGAGGCCATTACCTTGTAGTGGTGGGGGCTTCGTCCTCAATGATCCAAAGCATGCCGGCAGGGAAAGTTCTGTTCCTGGAAGGGTTACCCTGCCGGACAGGTCCAAGGTGAAGGTCCGACTAAGTGGCCTCCTGGTCCTCCGGGTTGGGGGTTGGGCGCAGTTAACCTCTGCCCCCCTAAAAGAAAAATGTTACAGAAACTTCCAAAGGAAAAAAATGCTCTCGATGTCCAGCGGTCTTGAGACAGAGTACCACTGTCGCATGAACAGTATGGGTGAAAGCCAAGGAAGCCACGCTGGAATTCAAGTCTGCTGGATGTCAAAACTAAACTAAGAATAGGATTCTGGAACGTCAGAACAATGTTCGAGACCACAAAGACATCACAGGTGGTAAAAGAGATGCAACACTATAAATTACACATTCTAGGGGTCAACGAAAGTAGATGGACAGGCTTTGGACAGACGACAACTAGAACAGGGGAAACCATCTTATACTCAGGAAGAGACGACGGGAATCATTCAGCAGGAGTTGCACTAATAATAAGGAAAGGATTGAATAAACATCTCTTAGAGTGGAACCCGATTAATGAAAGATTGTTGAAAGCCGATTTAATGGGAAACAAGGAAAGCTAACTATCATTCAATGCTATGCACCACTAACGAAGCCGAAGAAGAGGACAAAACACATTTTATAGAAGGTTACAGGAAATAGTGGACAAGGTTCCAGCTCAGGACGTTTTGTGCATAATTGGAGACCTAAACGCAAAAGTTGGAAACAATAACAGACACAGAGAAGCAATAATGGGGAAGAGGGATGTGGCACTGCAAATGAAAATGGAGAAATGTTGAGCAATTTTGTCTAGAAAACAGACTGATCATAGGAGGCACATTGTTTCCACACAGGACCATACACAAGTACACATGGATATCCCAAATGGAAGAGATGAAAACCAGATAGACCACTTTATGATCAAACAGTAAATGGCGAAAGACATTACTTGATGTAAAGGTGAAAAGAGGAGCTGACGTGGGCAGCGACGACCACCTTGTCGTTGCCATGATCAGGCTCAAACTCAAGAAAACATATATACAAGCCAAGACAAGAACAGAATACTTTAATGTTAACCTATTAAAAGACAGAGATTGCTACAAAATATATAGTGGAACTAAAGAACAGATTTCAAATCCTGTCAGAGCAGTCAGACACAACACCAACTGAAAGTATCCAAGAAAAATGGAATGCGATCAAAGGCACATATAAAATAGTTAGCAGTAGTGTACTGGGAACCAGTAAAGGACAACATAAAGAGTGGATAAGTGGCCAGACCTTAGAATACATCCAAAAGCGAAAGGAGAAAAAAATCTCATCAATAGCATTAGATCAGAACGTCAAAAAGATAAGGCAAGAAAAGAATATACAGAACTAAACAAAATGGTAAAAAGAAGTGCTAGAACAGACAAGAGACAATTTATGGAAAAGACGGCAGAAATAGCAGAAAAAGCTGCTAAAGTACATGATCTGCACACACTGTCCAAGATTACCAAACAATTATGCGGAGGTAAAAGACACAACCATAACATGCCAGTCAGAAACAGCCTAGGACAACTGTTGACAACAGAGCAGGAGCAGGATATGAGATGGACATCCACTTTGAAGATGTGCTAAACAGACCTGATCCTGAACATCCACTGGATATCCCACCGGCCGCACATGATATTGATATCAACCTCAAATTGCCAGAAAAGCAAGAAATAGTAAAAGCTATTGGATCCCTGAGAAACAACAAAGCACCGGAAATGATGAAATGACAGCAGAGCTTTTCAAGATCGATTCCATCTTAGCTGCAAACATATTAGAGCCATTGTTTGCAGATATCTGGAGAAAGAAAATTGCCTAAGGATTGGACTAGGAGTACTGTGGTGAAAATCCCCAAGAAAGGAGACCTAACAGATTGCAATAACTGGAGAGGAATCACGTTGCTTTCAATCCCAAGTAAGATATTCTGCAAAATTGTCATAATGCGAATACAAGAAGCAGTAGACAATGTGTCTACGAATGGAGCAAGCAGGATTTAGGAAAGGAAGAGGAACAAATGAACATATATTTACCCTGCGTAACATTTTAGAACAATGTAGCGAGTGGCAAGGACTATATATATCAACTTCATAGATTTTGAAAAGGCATTCGACAGCGTCCACAGAGACAGCCTATGGAAGATACTGAGACAATAGGTACGCAGAAGCTTGTCAACATCCTAGCCCTCTTCTATAAAGATTTCTCCTGCAACCTAAAGAATTCCAACAAAACATTCCCAGTAAAATCTGGTGTAAAACAGGGATGCGTAATGTCCTCTCTTTGTTTAGTATTACAATTGACTGGGTGCTAAAAATGCCATAAAACAACAAGCACCAAGAGGAATAAGATGGACCCTTTCGAGATGCTTGAGGACCTGGACTTTGCAGACGATATAGCCCTGGTGTCACACAAATATGAACATATACAAGAGAAAAGTACAATACTTCACAGCACGGCAAAGACAGTAGGCCTCAAAATAAACACAGGAAAAACAAAAATTATGACAAACAGTGAAATCCAACAACCAGTAATGTTAGAAGATGAAACACTGGAAAAGGTTGAGCAGTTTACATATCTTGGTAGCGTACTGACACTAAATGGTGGCACAGAGGAAGATATAAAATCACGTCTGAGTAAGGCCAGAACCGCTTTGCCAGAATGAAACCAGTATGGAAGTCCAAATCTACAATAGGACCACAAAGCTTAAACTCTATAAAAGCATTGTTTTGCCAGTTTTTGCTCTACGGATCGGAGTGTTGGAGGATGACCAAAGAAGATACTAGCAGGCTGTCAGTTTTCCACCACTCTTGTCTTCGCAGAATCTTGGGAATCTTTTGGCCAGTAAAAATATCCAATAACCAACTACTCAAGACACAAGACAAGAGCCAATGAATGACATACTCAAAAGAGAAGATGGAAATGGCTCGACATGTTAGTGAGAATGAGACAAGAAACGCCTGAAGGATAGCCCTCACTTGGACACCAGAGGAAAGAAAAGAAAGGCAGACCACGGACAACATGGAGGCGCATGATGGAAGAGGAACTGGACACCGCATCTCTGACGTGGGGCTCTGCGCTGAAGGTTGCACGGGACAGGAGAGCATGGAAAGTCCTTTCTGAAGCCCCATGTGTCCAGGCATGACGGGATTAGTAAGTAAGTAGCAACAATAATCAGACCGCTAGAATTTCAAGTCAAATATGGTGGGGCTAGACAAGAACACTACGATGGTTGACAAATGTGGTGTAGCTAGACAAGAACACTATGATGGTAGACCAGCATAGAATAGTAAACCAACAAAGAACCGGTGTCGTTAGTTTCCACACGCTGAGAGAAATACTGAGGGGGAGATCGGAGCTCTTAGGACTAATGGTTCGATGTGCATGATGATGATCCGACGACTAAAATAAACTAACTTATATTCAAAAGCACATATGTTTTCTCCACTCCCTTATTAAATGTCCATGTTTCACCCTATATGTTCCAATTGACTGCTGATGTCAATGGAAAACCGTATCCTAAATTATTGCTTGTATCTAGATCGTTGGTTCCAATATGGTCCTTGTCGTTCCATCATAAATTTCATTTATTGAAGATTCCTATGATTCTTGTTGCTTCGGCGTTCGTGCTTTGTGCAATGATTTCGACAGGCGGGGGTGGGGGTGCATTTATGTTCTTCTTCTTTGAACGCTCCATATCGACCACCTGTTAACCACTCTGTGTGATTTATATGTAATCTGAGGCCTATGTTTGTACATGTGCCAGTTATGCAACTCAAGTAGGCAGCACATCCGATTTATGTGACACTTTTTATTTAGTAGTGTAGCTTCCCTAGGTCTACATCATTACGGCATGTCATTTAGGTGACAGTGATGTTTTTCTTTACTTCCCTTTGGGCTCGGCACACACGGGACAGCATGTATGCTGAGATAGACCAAGTTATATGGGAAAACCCGCTGCAGGGAAGTTAACGCTTCATCCTCAGACCTATTTAAAAAAAATGTGTCTGTCTGACGTACAGTGAAATGGATTCACTTAAACAATAATCCTACAAAAATCGCGGTTTCTGTTGCAAAATGGCCATGCTGTTTGTCTTGGTTCTGACGATCGCGGGTTCGAATCCGGACTGTTTATCAGTTAACGAGTATATTTTTCAAAATACTACTATGATTTTTGCTGGAACTACGGAGTTCGGTCTTTTACAATACTTTGACAAGGAGTGGCATTTCAGTTGATAGAAAACATGATAAATTGACAAACTTGGGACAATTAACTGACTTAGCATTTTAACCCTTTATTTACAGAAACAACCTGCAGCTGTAATTAGTTCACAGGCGTGCGCAAGCACGCACATCTTCGCTAACACGCATACACATGGTCGATCGCTCGCGAACTCCATGTGACACACACATTATCGGCACTCGCATCCGCGTCCGCACACGAGCACAAACGCGATCGCGCACGCGCATCTACATATGCACACATACACACACTCACGCACGTACCCACCCACACACACACACCTTCCTAACTCCTTCACTCCATCTTCCCAGACGATCCACTGACAACAAACAAAACTGGCTGTTCAGATCATTTCCGTCTTCAGTTAACCAATACCACTTGCCAGGTACGCAAAAATGATCAACCTGTTTCGTTATCGCACAAGATCAATACTCAATGTGCATCACATACATTAGCCCACCTGTCCATACCTTTCTTCATTCACATTCTGACTTCCCAATAATGTCAATGTTCTACCTGATACAGGTAAGCTTTGTTGTTTTTTATTGTTAACATTGTTTCCAGCTTTCCCGGAATTTGACATTTCCTAAAACAGGTAAAATGCTATATGATGCTAGATAAGAAACATTGATATCGGCTTTTATCATTGGTATTCTTTTATTCTTCGCAATTCGCCCTTAGGAAGCATACGTCCGCAAACCGGGCGCCTTCAAAGTTTCCGTTACATCCAAGGCCATCTTTCTATACTTCCTCTCCACTCTTACCTACTTTTCTTGCATTTTAAACAGAACAAAGCAGAAGTAGAATCTTCTTTCTTTTTCTTTTTTCCAATTCTGTTTTGCCTCACAGCGTCAGGATAAGAAGAGATATCTAGAACGAGCCCTTGTGTGCGCTTCCATAAATAGTGTCTGTCGTCGAATAGCTGAAAAGCCTGCTGCTTCTGGATCGGAAAAAAACTCTCTGAGGTCCATCTTTACGTGACGGACCTTGCTTTGTATCAAATGTTAGGAGCACTAACGCTTCTTTTGAGGCAATTGTCTGTTGATAATCTGCTTATGTGTCCGAATCATTGAATTTGTAGTTTCTTGATGAAGTTCAGTACTGAAGTTGTACCCACTTTTTCTGATGTCTTCATTTCTCAACCAGTCTTCTTTTGTTATTCCCGAATCTGTGTAGACACTCATCTCTGTCGTAACTAATTTTTCTATTATTTGTTGTCAGCGTCTAGGCTGGTACTGATAGCATACAATGTAGGGAGAAATATTGTGTTATACATTGCTTTTTTTGTTGAATACTTTACTCTTTTTAAGAAGTAGAGAATGAAAGTGATAACAAGTGATAAATAAGTGATAACACGCACAATATTATGAAAATAAAAATTGAAATAAAAAACATTATTAAAGGGAAAGGAGTTGTCCATTACCACAAATCAATAATTCATGGACCATAATAAGGATTTACAGAAGAAGAAAATCGACTTTTTAAAAAAGTGCGACAGAAAGTTCTAGAACATCAACAAAGAGACTAGAAACTAACAAAGAAATAATCAGTAAATAAAAAGTGTCCTAGAAATCGGATGTACTGACTCATTTAGAGAAAAAGAATCAGACAATGTACAATCGCTCTTATGTTAGGAATCACATACAGATCGCAAAGAGTGGTTAACAAGTGAACATATGGAGCGTTTGAAGAAGAAGGAATCAGAAATGCGACAGAAAACAATGGAATCTCTTGAGACAATATATTGCACTGGAACGAGATAAGAAGAGGATATATATATATATATATCATCTGCTTTGAAAGAAACATACAACAATAAACAGATTGATTGATCGACCAACATCATTGCACTTCACTTAGTAATCATATGTACTACAATTTCTTTCTACACAGGAGAAACTCACGGCAGAGAAGAACAAATTCCTTAGCACCGGCGAGGGTCAATGTATATTTTAAGACAGCGCATTCTTTAAAATGTAAATGTTATTTTAATCTTTGTAATAAAATTAGCCTACGAAGCGGTTTTGGTAGCCTATTTTTTATTGATTTATAATTGCCATTGGTTTTAGATGTATGAACACGTAAAACAAAGTACCAGATTTATAAATACAAACACATTAACAACACACAGCAAAGTTTCGACAAAAGGTTTTATCACAAAGGATACAACAGATATGAGAAATTATTTCTTTACAAGGCACAGAACATAAAGAATCAGACTAACACTTCTCACTTGTTGTATCCTCTGTTTGACAAAGGTCTTTTTCGAAACGTTGCTGTGTATTACTAATGTTTTTGCATTTTGTAAAACTGCTGCAATTTATTTTACGTGTTTCGCCATTGCGACATATTTTTGACTGCAGTCTTCATTATATCAATAGTTCTGTTACAGTCAAACTTGAACTGGACTCACATTTTATCATTCATCTTCGATATGATTTTGAGAACTTGGCCTTTCACCTACGCTGCTGGAGATCAGGATCTTGTGGAAACTATCCCTATTGCTCTACTCGGGAAACGAAACTGAGTCGCTTTGGAATCCAGAGTTTTTTGTTTTTTCGATCCAGAAGCACTGAGCTTTCAGCTCTTTTGGCCTGTGCCACGGACATCGTAACCTTCGGTTCGGTACACGAACACCGTAGATCTGAGAGCCTGGTGGACTTTCTGCAGCTCACGAATTGGAACAGCACACACAGGGGCTGTCACCCGGTAGTCCAACGCTGACAGGTGGGCGAACTAGACTTGCAACACCTACCTCAACGTCATAAAGACTTCAGAATCATTATAAACATATTATATCACTATATTTGATTGAATGATACAATGATTAGCACACCATTATATTCTGATAGATAAATGACACCATGACCAGATCAATCACACCTTTGCTCGAATGGTATCAATTTCAGATTACATGATCCGCATCATTACTCCATCAACACCTATTACTCTATCAAATACTCATTAATAAAAAATAGTTATATTTAAATATAGTTGTTTATATGTGTAATATCCGGCGTGATATTTCAATTGACTTAAACATTTCCTGTCTATTTGAATATGATGGTCGGTTTGAATACAGACGGTCATTTAATACAGATTTGTCATTTGAATACAGATGGTCATTTGAATACAGACGGTCAGTTTGAATACAGATTAATACTGGAATGTGTTATGTTTGTGGATTCTTTCTTGTATTTATCGGGAATGTGTAATTTCAAACTGTCTTCTTTGTTGTCTCTTTCTTCTTGTCATCATTATTTTGATGATTAATTGATAGACCATCATTATTTGCACTTCGGTGAGTAACTATGTGTGCTCAAGATCTTCTTACACAGGAAGATCTCAAGTTGCAGTGCATTAACTTCATAGTACCGGCGAGGGTACCTGATGTAATTTAGAGGTTGTGAAGATAATTTTTCTAGGAATTTTATTTTTAATCTTTTTCGAATGAATTTTGTCCCGGCACGGTTTTCTAGCTGTCTACTTGATTTTGAGCGTCAAATGGTTCTTTTGGTTTACCTAAATTAAACACGAATTTATGTTTTATTGATCGTCTCCAATAGGACTTGGAATCCTGATCTCACCACACTGAAATCAGGGCAGATATTCTGGAAAATACCCCCGATGATTCCACGAGGGAGCGAACTGTTTACCTGACACGAGAGACGATCATAACGTCTTTGTTACCAAGACCTACAAATGATAATTAAAACCGTCAGACATGTCTTGCCGATGAAGTCGACTGTTGTCTGAGCTCATTCCTGGTTATTGGTTACCGGAACATACGTCACAGCACTCAGTTCAGACCCATAGTGCTTAGTCTCCCCAATATATTTCAAAGAGTATGCATACTTAATGGTTCATGTGGCCTGTTTATTAAATACACTCTCTGCCCCCTCTCAAGCACCTAGCCTCTACTCTTGTGCTACAAGTAATTGCAAATTATGGAAATAGAAGCCACAGAAGTTTCAGAGTACTATACAGTATATATTTATACTTTCTTGATTTTATCCAATGATGTCCTTTTCTGAACCACCATGCTACGATACTGTACTTCCCAGTTCCATAAGACCTCAAACTTCCTCTCTATGTGACTCTACTTTGTAATATAACTGAGTTTTTCTGCCATTGTCGTTCTCTGCACATGTTCTTCTTCTACATCGCTCGCTATGAATGTAGATGCATGCAGGCCTGATATAGCGTCTGGATCAGGCATGGTTTTTTGCGTGAAGACCTGCTTTTTCTTATTATCAGTGTTCCACACCATACAAAAAGTGCCTTTTCAATTTCTGATGTATGTATAGCTCGATCCTCATATTGATCTGTCTGTGATATTAACTTAAAGTCATATTGTTTTGTTGCTCTAATAATGCATCTAGATACCATACATTTACTGTCATGAAACCCATGGAAACAAAAGAACTTGGTAAGGCAAATAGCATATTCGAGACCGAATCGATGATATTGAAGAAACAGCCACCCGCGTGTTGCAGGGGTTCACAAGGGAGCAAAGAATAGTAACACTGCGATTCACAGCATGTCGTAAGAGGCGACTGAGGTAGGGGTCTAGGAAGCTGTCCTAGTAAATAAAAATCGTTGCTGAAATCGGATGTTTTCTCCCTACTTGTAGGTGCATAAGTGACACAACGTACAATCGCTCTTAGGATCAGATCACATACAAATCGCAAAGATTGTTCGATATGGAGCGTTAGAAGAAGAGGACCGAACACACCGCCGAAGGATAAGCACTTGAGTCCAATTGGTATTGAAAGATGTGCACATAATCCTGTTCTGATGTTTGGCTGTTTATATATCACAATAGATAAAAGCGGCTTAAGAACGATCGATCGATCGAGAGAGAGAGAGAGAGAGAGAGAGAGAGAGAAGAATAAATTGTAATTTTTTTTTCAGATCCAGAAGCACTTGAGCTTTTCAGCTCTTCGGATCGGTGCCATGGACATCGTAACCTTCGGTTCGGTGCCACGAACACCGTAAATCTGGGAATCTGTGGCTTTTTCTGCCATCCCGTGGAATTGAACCCGCACACACAGAGGATAGTCACCGTAGTCCAACGCGCTACGAACACGCTGGGCAGACGGGCAAGGAAGAAGAAGAACTTTAAGTTCTATTATATGTTCAAGAGAATGTTTCTATGCTAGAGAGTCACTGCTCTGAAACCCACAAGGAACGAGAGAACGGGATAGGACAAATAACATGATCGAGACGGAGTGGATGATATTGAAAGAACATTAAACAGCTGGATAGCGTTGCACAAGATAAGACAACATTGCGTGGTGAAGGCTGATTTATGTCCATATGTACCCCACGGTGATAATGACATAATTATAACAAGAGACGCCTCTGGCGCATATGTATAATAAATTTTGAATCATATTTATCGAAGCTATGACAGGCAATCTGTGGAGACGAGATAAGAGCGTGTTTCTTCATCCCCTCCTATCAATCCAGCGGAGCCTGTGCTCTTGCCATTTGGCTCAATAGCACGTAATATGTATGTTTAAATTGCTGCATGTGGAATTTTTGTCTGATCATATTGGCTCTCTCAGATCGACGCAGTTTGAATTGGATACTAAGAACACTGTGACTTCAAGGTGATTGGCGCTAGTGTGACCATATCACACACAGTTCAACGTGAAATACAGGTCTAACACCTGGCTCAACGAATACACCTGTGGTATTAAAACCGGTTCTTTTACCTTCCTTTTATTTACACATTGCATATTCTGTGGCAGCATATGGATGCGAATCGTGGACAAAAACACAAACTATACAGAACACAATGAGCTTCTTCTTCTTTTCTTTCGTTGTTCTTTACATAATTTGAATCACTCTTTGTGATATATTTGGTCTTTGCCAAGAACGTGTATACGTTGCACATTGGTTTGGTAGGCCCCTAAACGCATAGACTTCTACACGTTTAGGACACATGCATCCGATTTAGCCAAACCTCCTTATCCGCCTCTTACGACATGCATGGCAGGTAACAGTAGTTCTATTCTTTACACCCCAAATTTGGGTCCGGTAACCACTCGGCGCTTGAAGCTTTGAAAAGATGTTATATGAAAGTTCTTAGAACATCATGAACAGAGAAGAGAAAAAACATAGACCTTTATATCAAGGTTCGTTGACTCATAAACAACATCATGTAACAGAAGATAAATTTTTTTTTGCCACGTTAACCCTCACAAGGGATTCGAGAGAATGGTAATGAAAAACGTGGTTTCTGGAGAAACGAGGAGGGATGCCCGGAGACGAGGTGTCGAGGACATCAAAGAAACCTTGAACATGGCATGAAGAGATGGAGAACTTTTTACAGGGGGTTGGGATGAAAGGAATATCCCACTACTTAGAGATTATACTATCTTGCCTGTTAAACCAATTGTGACCAGCTAATGAAAGTCTTCCATCTTTAGTTTTCCCCAAAATTCCTTTTCCTGTTTTTTAATCTGTCAGAAAAATCTGAAAGAAATGGATGGTTGCTTGATTTTAATCATGAAAAACTAAATGTTTTGTCTCTTGTGTTACACTTTAGAAGTCAACGGATTGGAACATGACTAAACATACAGAAATTAAGTTGATTGCATTTGAAAGTAGATGGATGTGACAAATATTTAACATAAAGAGGACAAATACAGAGAGATGAAGAAATCAGAGAAATGTGGTCAACCACTAGTCATCATCATCATCAGGTGCCGTGGGGCCGGCGTAGGCGTTTTGATCTCACAAATCTCTATCTTTGGTGTTTGCTATCAATTCAGATGTTGACGCTCTACTGTGCCAGGTCGGGCTATTCAAAATGTTCTCTCTGTCTTCCTCTGTCTCGTCTACCACTAGAAAAAACTGCAATTAGAAAGAGATGATGAGCCTACTAAGAAATAAATCCAAGAATTACGAAGAAAGCAATGGGGTATGAGACAAAAAATTTTAAAGGGAAGAAAGCATTGTAGGTTAAGGAAAAAACAAAAAAGAATTTAAGGAAGAAAGTATGTGGTATGAGACAAAAAATTTTAAAGAAGAAAGGACGGTATGGGGAATCCTGAAACGTTTTAACTGTGATGAAAACAAATGTATTCTGATTCCACAGAAGAAATTGAACAAGTTGTTTAGACAGAGGGTATGGAGAACAATTTTGTTTTTAAAAGTATTTCCTTATGTAAGATATAACGGTACGAGATATATATATAGCACGTCTATTAGTAACTACTGTTACAAGATAGAAAGATTAAGATATTTTTTGCATGATGAGGAGAAATGACGAAAGAATCAAAAGTTGTTTGTAGTTGAGACAAATTGTTCAAGAAAGAAAGAGCATTCTAAAGAAACCATGAAACGACTTTGCTGATTTGGGATTTTTTTCGATCCAGAAGCACTTGCGCTTCAGTTTCGGCCGGTGTCATGGACATCGTAACCCTTCGGTTCGGGCCAGAAACCGTGGATTTGGGAAATATGGGGCTTTTCTGCCAGCCCGCGGAATTGAACCCGCACTCACAGAGGGTGTTACTCCGCAGTCCAACGTGCTACGAACACGCTGGGCAGGCGGGCACTTTGCTGATTAAGGCAAGAAATATCGTATTCAATTCCATCGAAGAGATTGAACTGTTTCTGAATAGAGTGGTGGAGAAATTGCTTACTGGTGCTGGGTAACGTATAACTTCTTTTTTCTTTCGAACGCTCCATTTCAACCATTTTCAACCACTCTGTGATTTGTATGTGATCTGAGCCCAAGAGCAACTGAGGCCAGTTAGGCCTACAAGCAGGTCAGACATACGATTTCTTCGATGCTTTAATTTTCTAAGGTAGCACCCCTAGGTCCTACATCAGTCCCCTTTGAGGTACAGGGTATATTCTTTGCTTCTTGGGGGCCCGAGGATTTACTCCAGCACGGGGGCCTGAAACGTTTAACAATAAAACAGAGAAAATACAAGGGGCAATACAGAAAATATAAACAAGAAACAATACAGAGAGATAAAAGGGGTACAAAAAAAGAGAGATACAAGACAATACAGAGAGATACAAGACAATAAAAAAACAGAGAGATAAAAGAATAAGAGATATACAAGAAAAAATGTACAGAGAGATACAAGGCAACATGTTTAAAAAAAAGGAGTGTTCTTAAGGGGTCGGGTCGAAGAATTTGCCCTTCATTACATTTTGGGGTTTAAAACCTTCATTTTTTGGGCCCCATTCCTCTCACAGAAATGGCACGCCACCTGCCGAACCCGTAGCTCCGGCAACAACTAGGGATTTTCTGGAAAAAACTGCACTGTGACCAGAACGACGGGGTCAGGATTCAAAACCCACGACCTTCGGTTCGCAAGGTAAAGGGCTTAACCACTAAACCACAGAGACTCTAGACAATACGTTGTAAACGACATAATTTGGATTTAGCAGAAAAAGATCAACCACCTTTATTTTACCACCCACCAGATTTATAAAATAAAAAGGAAGCTAAAAAGTAAACTATTCAACGGAGACCAGTATTGTCACTTCTCCCAATTCCCACATGTTGGAAAACCCCACTGCCCACTTCAATAAGTCTACAAACGTACATGTATGTTGCTGAACATTCCCTGTCCTCACTTTGAAATTTCCAATTTGTTTTGGAGTGCACTTCGGAAAGTCACGTTCTCCACTTTATTCACGGAAATTAGAATGAGATTTTTTCTTCTTTGTGGAAGTATTTTGTACTGGTTACCACTGGTTAGAAACTTTGGGGCTAATGTTAAACATGTTTGGTTAGAATTACTTTGTACTGGTTATCATAATTTAGTTAGACGCGCTTATGAATGTCAACCATGTGTTTATTAGAAGTACTGGACGAATGTCAACCAAATGCCTTTTAGAATCAGTTTGTACTTGTAACCATGTTTTCATTAGAAGTACTTTGTACTTGTGACCATTTTTTTTAGAAGTACTTTGTACTTGTAACCATGTTTTAGAAGACTTTGAAACCATGTTTCTTTAGTCTTAAAATTGGACATGTTTTAAAGTTTTTTTGTATTTGTAAACCATGTTTTAATATTAACCATGTTTTCTTTTAGAAGAAATTGTGACTATTTTTTGTAGCTACTTAATTTTTTACTACTTGTAACCATGTTTTCATTAGGACTTGTACTTGTAACCATGTTTTAGAAGTACTTTGTACTTGTAACCATGTTTTGAAGCATTTGAACCCATGTTTTTATGGGAAGTACTTGTACTTGGCCCATGTTTTTACATAAGTATTTGTATTTTGTAACCATGTTTGAAGCATTTGTACTTGTAACATGTTTTCATAGAAGATTTTGAATTGTAACCATGTTTTGAAGACTTTGTATTTGTAACATGTTTCATTAGAAGTACTTTGTACTTGTAACCATAGTTTCATTAGAAGTACTTTGTACTTGTAACCATGTTAAAAAGCACTTTGTAATTGAATTATGTTTAGAAGCACTTGTACTTGTGGCTGTGTTTTCATTGGAAGTACTTTATATTGATAAACATGTACTAAAAAGAAGTGATATGTACTGGTAATCTTTTTTTGTAGAACTAATTTGGACCGGTAACCATATTTTGATTAAAAGTATTTTGTACGGTAGCCATGATGTGATTACATTTTTTATTATCCAGAAGCACTTGAGTTTAGTTCTACGCTCGGTGCCATGGACATCGTAACCCTTCGGTTCGGTGCCACGAACACCTTTAATCGGAGAACCCCGGCTATTCTGCCAGCTTGCGGGATTAAACCCGCACTACAGGGGGTTTTTCCTCCGTCGTCCAACGTGCAGAACGCGATGGGCAGGCAGTGTGTGATTAGATTAAGTACATTGTACTGTTAACCATGTCAGTTAAAAATATATTTTCTGTATACATGTACTGTATTTGGCAATGTAGGAAATCAGGCCCAGCTGTTGTATTAAGTGACGCCTCTCTCTCTGTTTTTAACCCGTATTGGGATATGCCTCAACCAACTCATGCCAAGTCTTCCTATCTCTAGCTATTTCCTGCAGCTCCCTCCAGCTCTAATGTGACGCCCTAGGCAATGTTAAATACTTGGGACGCACTTTTCGAAATTGTCTTTGATTTTCAAAAAAGGATGAAATGAATAACGAACATTCATATAATCTTCTTCAACTTTTCCAAAGAAACACATGTCTTTCAAACTTCTTCCAGCTCTTCCTCTCTCCGTCCATTCCTTCAAATTCTTTCCATGTTTCCACCTATTCTTTTATATCAATATCCAGCTTTCTCCAGGTATGTCTAGGCCTTCCCTACTCCTTTTCCTGCGGGTTCCAAAAATTGATGCTTGCAACGCTTCCGGGAGGTCTTCTCAGGGGTGTCCCATCCATCGCCAGCGTCTCTTCCTTAGCCCCTTTTTTCCACTGGATCTGCTTAGCTCTTTCTCCACCCGATTGCTAGCTTTTTTACCCACTGGTACATCTGTTTAGCCCCTTTTCTCCACCGGTATCTGCCCAGTTCTTTCTCCACTGGGATTTTGCCCAGCTCTTTTTCCACTGGGATCTGCCCAGCTCTTTTTCCACGGATAGCCCAGCTCTTCCCACTGGATTTTGCTTGTTCTTTTCCACTGGATCTGCTTAGCCCCTTTTTCCACGTCATCTGTTAGCTCTTACTCCACTGGTAATCTGTTTTGCTCTTTCTCCACTGGTATCGCCATTCTTTCTCCACTGGATTCGCCCAGCCTTTCTCCACTGGGATCTGCCCCAGCCTTTCTCCACTGGTATATGCCCAGCTTTTCTCCACTGGTATCTGCTAGTTCTTTTCCCCACTGGCTTCACTGTCATGTTTCTTTCCACGCATCGGCTTTAGTTTTGCTTGTTTTTTCCACTGAATCCGCTTAGTTCTTTATTTATAGAACTAAGTCGAACAATTTGGAAAGGAATATTGTCATTTATTTTTAAAAACTAAAAAATAGATCGTGCATTATTCCTTGTTGATTTACGAATTCGTATTATAATCCTTTCATAGTCAAAGCTACATCAGCATTTAAAGACCTAATTGAGATATGGGACTTGTTATATCGTTTTAAAAATAAATTACCTATTTCAATTCTAATCGTGTCTCAACCTTTTCAAGTGCCAGGAAATTTTGACGAACTACTACAGATATAGAAATAGTTAAGAAATTTGAAAATAGATGTCTAGAAAAATAATGAATACAGAATGGTGACGAGTTAAAGGGGGATGTAATCAGAGAAATGTCTAGTGAACCCACATAAACCACTGTTATAATAAAGAGAACGCCTAAGGTTACCTTGGGGCCCAAATTTGGGACGAAAAGAATAGAACCAATGTTACCTGTCCGCATGTCGTAAGAGGCGACAAAAGGGGGTGTGGCTGAAATCGGATGCAATGTCCTGGAACGGTAGGCCTATGCGTTTAGGGACTCACTAAAAAAATGTGCAACGGACACGTTTTTAAAGATCAAACATATCACAAAGAAGGATTATAATTGTCGCAGGAGGCTCGTCAAAGAGCCAGTGGGGGCCGGCCCCACCAAAATAATGTCTAATGTGTATTTATTATTTTATAAATTAAAATATAACCTAACCTAAACCATGATTTTCCCGGAAATTTGTCTCTGCCCACCAACAAATGAGCACGAGCTGCCACTGATTGGTCAAAGAACGGGAAAGCAAAGAAGAAGACTTTCAGTAGTTTGCCATTGTTTTAAACGGTGAGGTCACCTGGAGAAACTTTTAATGGGCAAATATTTCGATGCGGTAATGGTGAAGATCACAGAAATTTACTACCGATAAATTTCACCTGTGGGAAAAATCTGCCCGTGATGTACAAAAGTGCATTCTTGTACTGATATATGTTACATAGAGCAGGTAAGTAATTGATATATCCTGAGCAACTCGTTCAATCCTTAGAATTTAGTCTGCTATTTATCTCATCTATCAGTAAAATTTGTTTCATGATGGGCAGACTTTACCCAGAACAAGGGTTGTCTTTAAAAAAATTAAATAAATAAAACTAATAAACATATTTTTATACAATTTGGCCACATTTTTTGCAAAAGAAATTTTTATTGATGGGATAAACAAGGGTTTATATATGCAAAATTGTTATTATTTAATTTTTAAAATTAATTAAATTTATTGAAAATATTTTGTCAAATTTTTTTTTTCCCATTTCTCCCCCCCTGCCCACACGGTGCAGTGGAAAATTTCAACAAAATATGAAGGGAAAAATGGCGTAGGAAGGATGGCCCAAAAAACTTAGATATGAAAAAAAAGGTAATTTTAATCACCCCCCCCATAGGATTAAATATGAACTCCCAAAAAAACCTTTTATGTCCAGCTGTGTATAAGCAGAGATATTGCTGTTCTAATTTGAATTTGTTTTTTATTTGGGAAAAGCTTTTATTGCAAGACCATATCTACAAACCAATTGGTTAGAATTTTGGGAGGTTCACGCTATAATCATAGGTGACATGTACATCATATGATAGTTTGGAATTTTTTGCATTCTTACGTTAGTGAAACCTGCAGGATGAAAAGTGGGGGGTGTTTAAAAATATATTTTCGAAAATATTTTTTTTAAAGATCAATAATTACACTACGCTTACACTAAACGTTGTTTATCATTAAAACAATGCTCTTTGCAACAGGTGGTCAAATTGTATGCATTTTTGTTTTTTTTTCTGTTAAATTTTAAAAAACAACCTTTTTTTCTGGTGGGGCTTCACCCTTTAAGGCGTACTTTTCATTCTGACCCTATGGCCCCAAAATTTAATGCCTACTTTGTGATTAAATTATTATTTTTAAGATTTCCCATATATTTTTTTCCTTTTTAATAATTTTTTTTAAATTTAATTATTCAATTTTATATTCATAACTTTTCGCAGACATTTATTTTTCATAGATTCAACTAATTTATATCGTTATATATCTTTATATTGTATATATATATATATGTTGGTCTCTCTTGGGGTCTCTGTGCTGGCGGTTAAGCCTTACCTTGAGTCGAATTGGTTCCAACTGACGAGTTTGTTAGTTGGATATTTTTCCAGAGATCCTTTGGGTTGTTGCGGGATATGGATTTGTGCTTTATGCAATACTATCGGTAGGTGGTGCCATTTCTGCTTAGACATTTCTTTTAGGGGATACTGAGCCATATGACAATCCTTGAGAGAAAAAAAATATATGTTTGGGCTAGATTTTAAGGAAAATATTCATATTTCTTTTGTTACATGAGAAGAATAAGAAAAAGGAGGAGAAGAAGAAGAAGGAGGAGAAGAAGAAGAAGAAAAGGGCATGAAAATCTCCTTTGTTCTAGCACTTAGTGTTTAGAACGAGGTAAAGGCGAACTAATTCAGACCTGATATATTGAGAGGAGGTTGGAAAATTTACATATCTTTGGGGGGTGTTTTCAACATTCAAGGTAGTTAAGATGAAGATGTTAGGTTAGAATACAAAAAGGGAAGATGTCTTTTCCATTCTTGAAGAAATAGGAGTTCAAGAATGATCATGAATAAAACTAAGATTATGATATAAGCAGGACATCAAAGAAACCTTGAACATGACGCTGGAAGAGGCAGGAGAACTTGCAAGAGACAGAGAGCTTTTCAGGCGGCTGTGATGAATGCGACGTTCCGCAAGGGAATGCTACTACTTGATATTAAACTAAAATAAGGTTGTTCCATATGGAGCGTAGAGACATGGAGAACAACTAAGGAGAACACCAAAAAGTTGCAGACATTCAGCAATAGATGCCTGCGCAGGATACTCCGTCTGCGATGGCAAGACAGGACTAAAAACCAGGAACTGGGGGATAGAGGGGACAAAGGCAGGTGGAACAAGAGATAAGGGCAGAAGGTGGCGGTGGAACAAGGGGCAGAAGGTGGTGGTGGATATACATACTAAGGAACCCCTGTCAGCATCACGAGGGGCTCTCGATGGAACCCTAGGTAATAGAGATAAGAGATGACACAGGAACACCCTGGAGACAAAATGCAAGAAAATGGGGAGAGAGGAGAGATCTCGAAAGATGGCATGGATAGGCAGGCTTGGAAGGTCTTGTTCGGACTATGCCCCCCTAGGGCGAAGAGTGAAGAAGAAGAAGAAGAGGTGATACAAATACATTGGCGCTGAATAAGAAAAACCTGCAAGCGAATATCTCTCGCGATCCTGTCTAGACTGATGAACCAACTTTTATTATGAATTTTACTGTGGTTTTAGGGACTCGTTCCTCCGACAGTCGAAGCTTTGTGTTTTGTGGTCAGGTTTCGTTTAAACCTGCTATCCGTTGACAATCCTGCAGAACGTGTCTGCCGTCATGTCCGCCTTTGCATGGGTACAGACTAGTTGTGCTTATTTTGAACTTGTTGTACATGGGCGCGTAGCTTGTTGTGCTAGTATGGAGGCGAAGTAGGGAACTTGTTCGCCAGACAGACCATAGTATCCGTCACTGTTGGAATGCTGGGGATGGTCTTTGTCCATTTGCTCTGTAGTGCGAACCGATGGTTGTTCGGCTTCTCACTAACGATCTCGTGATCAGTCTGAGGTAGTCGCCCACCTCTTTAGCTTTGTCACGTTGGTTTCACTTACATTACAGTGATGGAATCCACTGAATGACGGTGCGTTTGAGTGAGCGAGTTAGTTCATCAAGCGAATATAATAAGCAAGAGCAGGGTAAACGAAATGAAGATAATTATATAGGGTGCTCAAGATAAAAGTACCCTCTATTGACAAATCAAAAATTGCTAGTTACTTATTGCGTTGTGTATATTTACTATTTAAACCGGTTCTTACTAGCTTGTCCTACGTTACATTTGTTCATCGCCCAATCCCGCACTACAATTACACACAAATCACACAACCTTGACCTATACGTCATAACTGAACCTTCTCATTTTCATAAACATATGTCAGATTAGCTCCAGTAATAGGCTACTTTTATCTTGAACACCCTGTGTAGAAATTAACGTAGAATAGATTTGAGTCAAGATTAACGATATACAGAAGAAAGGGAAAGAACTGCAAGAGATAGCTAGAGAGATACTTGCACGAGTTGGTTGGGGGCCTAGGTCCAAGCAGCGTTAAATTAGCACAAACGAGAGATAAAGAGAAGAGAGAAAGTTACTTCGCAAAATTGTATATACCAAAGATAACAGTTTATAAGTACGGCGTCTAGACCGCTTCGCACTGGGAACGTAGTACGGAGCCCGTGTCTAACTTTTCTGAGTTCGCCAGCAACCAGTTTTACTGTGCATATGCAGGCAGACACACTCAAATAAATACACACACGCTTGTATATTGATTAGTAAATTTAGATATCAAATAACGAAACAAATAGACTTGAAAAAATACATAAAACAGAAAGTGCAAATTTGTGTTTCTCAAAGCGACAAGCAGCAATCGTTCTAATTGTATTTGTTGTCTGGGCCCTAGTTCATCCCGGTATCATCTGACATCTTGACACAATGAACTTGTTCAACCTACACAGGCAGACACCAACGGAAAGCTCTTTTAAAGGAACTTGTGTGTTTAGCTTGTCTCCGCTAAATGGAACAGACGGGGTTAGACAAGAGAGTATCACGTGTTAAAATAGCCAGACAGTGTTGAGAGACAGTCTGAAGCTTGCTAGTTCAGAACTCGAAGAGTAGAGGTTCTCCAACTTTTTGAAGACAGGGCACACTTGAATTTCTACAAACACATCGCAGGTTCTATACCCGAAACTAGTGATATATCTTTTACAGGACGCAGCCATCAACCACAGTATACGAGTCGTTGATTTTTTAGGCACCACTTATACGTTCAGTAGTTTGCCATTGCTTTCTGAACTGTGAGGTCTATTTTTACCTTTGGTAAAATCCACGAAACGAATTTGCTTCCAAATGCTCACTGCGAGTTTGAAACAGGTACGCTTGGGTTGTGATCGAGCTTACTACCACTTAAGCTACAGACCCCCGCATGCCCTGTACACAAAAACTGAATAAGTAAAATGCACAAATGCAAAGAAATACAGAAATAATTGAAAATGCTACGTACCTTTATTCATCATTTAATTTTCGACTATGAGAAGCATGGGCAGTGTTGACGATTTTTACCCTGGTACCTGCTGACACCGCGTTGCCGACCCATGATCTGGGATTACCTAGGCGCACCTAGGGAAAGTCACTTCAGGGACACTGGTGCTCCTGGACATACCTTTTGAGAACCACTGTACATGAGTGTGAGTTAAGCTTGCGTCTATAGAGCTCATCATCTAAGGAACAAGTACTTCAGAGATTTACTGTAATTACCGTTATTTTTGAGACGCACTAATTTGATCACATTTGTTGACAACAAAACGAGCAATGTTTCAGATAGTCAGGTCTAACAGAGAGAAACAGACAAACATATATTTTAGAATCATGTTTATGTTGTTGACATTATACAAATAAATTCAATGATTCTGACAAATATGTGTTGGTTTTTTGTTTTAGCTTTTTTTCCCAAAAATTATGAAAGGAAAAAATAAGTTATAGAAAACAAATAAAGAGGAGAATGGGTATAGGAAAATGTGTTTTCAAGGGTCCATTTTTCCGACGATCTCTTGAGGTTTTTAGGTGTTTCTGAAGCTGTGATTTTGTGCTTTTCAATACCTCGAAAAGTAACGTCATTTCTACGAGAGTAGCACAGCCAACTCTAGATAACTAGGCCAGAGAACTGACAGGGATTCCCTGACCTAGATCAGAGAAGGCTGAAATTATAGATGTTTGATAGAACACTGCAAAGCTTTTTTTGCAATGTTACTCAATTCTGTGAGTCTATGGTTATTTATTGGTGAAAATATTAATAATATTGATATTCCTTTTTGTTAAACTTAACTTGTTGCATAATATAACTTTGATTTAGCATTTTGTGTTGATTTTAAAATGAATTTCTATATTTCACCAATACTGAAATGCGAGGCACGTGGTGTAGCGTTTTGGTTTCCATAATTTACCTGAGTCCGAAGACCCATAAGTTTATATTTGGCTCTAGTAACTGAGTTGTACAGGAAAAAATGGTCAGTGATACCACTCTAGGCCTTTAGATCACCACTCACCCCCCATCCTTTGGGGAAAGGGGAAAAATAAGGACGGAGACTGTGACAACACATAAAACTGAAAGCAGAAACAATTAAAATGTAATTGTATATGCTTCGATCAGAATAAAAGAGCTTTATTACATCATCAACATGTACCATACCGATAACCGCAGACGGTCATGGTTCACCACCATCCCACACGATCCCCGAACCCTTGATCATATCTGTGTTCTTGTTCCTACCATGACGTGGGGTTAAGCCACTTATAAACTCATCTCTCAGCCTTCCTTGCTCTATTCCCATCAAACTTATCAGTTATCACCAAATTTGAGACGTTATTTCTTCCTCAGAACGTGCCCAACATATCTCGAGTGTCTACATCTAACTCTCTAATCACTTTGCGTTTTTATATGTTTCTTTGAGGACTATCTCAACCCTTCTTCTGTCCGATCATAATATTCTTTTGATTTTTATTAGGAATCACATCTCCACTGCCATTAGATGTTTCTCAGCTTGTCTGATTATTGTCCTTATTTTACATGCATAAAAAAAATAAATAATAATAAAAACACAATAATAATGAAGCCCATAACCCGTTAGGATCGTAGGGTAGTCACTGTGGAAACGTGAGTACAAAAAGCACGCCATGAGTCTTTGTCTTCAACTCTTCGAGCGTGTGTGGAGAAACTCTGTTCTGACCAGCTTTTGATGTTGTCAACCAGGATTTTCTGCCCTCCTTTCCATCTTCCATCCTCAACTGTTCCCTGTAGATAATCTTGAGAGTGAGCATGTCTCATCACATGCCCGAACCAGCAAGTTACGCTTTTCACGATTTTCAAGTGGCACTTGCCGACCTGCAAGGTTGATTATTTGATCTCTTACATAAATGTTCGTCTTATGTTCTATATAATTTCATACCACATACATACAACAGTACAGGTTCTAAATAGAACATCTCTCTCTCTGACCTGTGATGTTCTTGACTTTTAGAGCAGCAACAAATGTACGCCATTATTCTCAGCTATTGACCATCCTCTGATTGTGTTCCATTTGTGATTCATTTGTTTCACGTTTGTTTCCTACTTTTTTTTCCTCTCCAGGTCGTTTTAGCTCTATGTCGGAGTTATAGTTTTTTCCTCCGGTATTCGTCTTAGTGTAGTTTTTATGACAGAATTGGTCTTCATGCGTATCCCATTCCGATCCATATCCAGCTTCTTTTTGATGGTTGGGTTCTCATGGGTTCTTGATAATTCTATTACTAACATTATGTCAGCAGTTCCATCTACACTTCTACTCTTTTGTGATGTTATACGATCGATCAGCATCATGGCACATTGGGCATTCCAGTGTGTGCTCTGTCTTCCACTGCAGCAGCAATCCCAAAGTTCACCTGCTCACCGTGCCCATGAGAAGCTGATTAAGTCATATCTTCTCTCTACCAAATACAACACTGTCTGAAATGTAAAATCTTAACTACTATCCTGCACTGTTCCAGTGTCTGAGAATCACCCATATCACATAAATGAGAGCGTATCGTATCTATGAATTTGCTTTTCACTATTAATACATAATTCAACGATCTCTTTCTTTAATATTAATACATAATTCAAACGATCTCTTCTCAAATTAATACATAATTCACACCGCATTTCCCTTCTTGCTATTAATACATAATTCAACGCTTTTCAATATTAATACATAATTCAACTTTCTTTTATAGTAATACAAATTCAACTCTCTTATTTGTATTAATACATAACTCAACGCTTTTCATTCAAGCTCAATACATAACTCAACGCTCTTATTCACTAATACATAATTTAACGCATCTTCTGTAATTAATAAACAATATGCATTATATGCATGACTATAATACTGTTTAGAAATCATATATCTTCCATTACTCCTGATTCTAATGTGCATACACGTTGTATGATTTATTAAAATTATGTTGCCAGTAACGCATTCCTAATATTGTGTCTGATACGGTCCTGTTGAAACGATCCCAGGTAGAAGATTAGCCGTGCTGCTCAATAAAGAATATTTCCTGTAAGGGTTAATTTACCTTCTGTAACGATTTACAGCTTCAAAACATCGTCTGTCTGTGTTGAGATTGAAATCTACATCATCAGTTATCCATCGTCTGTTTCTCATCTGCAGCTTTTATGTTCTCTAGTTTCTATTTTTGTTTGTCTGTCAAACTTATCTTTCTTTCTTTCTTTTATTCCTTTTTGCTCCCAGTTGAGCATATGACTTCATTGTGTTAAAGAACATCTTAGGGGTCTCTGTTAGGTGTTTGTCTCTCATGTCAAAGGTAACTTGTCTGCCCTCGCGAAACACTGGAATATTTTTCCAGTGATACCTGATTTCAGTGTAGGTAGATCGAGGTTGAGTCCTATCGGAGACAGACGATAAAACGTAGGTCCCCTATCAAATAGAGCAAGCAAAGAACCATTCAAAAGCAAGGAAAACTGTATTGCATTGAGTTCATAGTTCATAAGTACGGTTCCAACTTCACTGCAACGGGTCACCCTCATAATTGCATCGTTCCTGTGCCAATGAAAAATCACACGAAATGCTAACAACTGTGAAATGTTTCCTGTGTGAACTAACTCCAGAATGAAACAGCGCATACGCCACAAAAGCAACCTGCTCCGCATAAAATGCAAATGGCCGTCGCTAATGTAATTGCATTGAGTAAAATATGGAAGTCAAAGGAGGTCAAAACAAACACAAAGCTGAGAATAGTTCAATCAAATGTGAAGTCTGTGCTATTCTATGGCTTGGAAATATGGACGACAACAAAAGAAAACACCAGAAAACTACAGACCTTCATAAATGGATGGTTACGTAGAATAGAGGGACTGAGATGGTATGATAAGATTACGAACGAGGAACTCAGAGAAAGAACTGGGCAGATACCAGTGGAGAAAGATCTAAGGAAGAGCGCTGGCGATGGATAGGACAACACTAGAAGACTGACAGGAAGCATTGCAAGACAGGCAATGTTTTGGAACACACATGAAAATAGGAGTAAAGGCAAGCCTAGACATACCTGGAGAAGAGAACTAGAGGCTGATATTAAAAAGATAGGTAAGACATGGAAAGAATTGAAGTATGGCAGGAGAGAGGAAGAACTGGAAAGTTTGTGAAGACATGTGCTTTTTGGAAGTTCAAATGAAGAAGAAGAATTATCTTACCTATGAAAAAAATTAGGTAAAGAATAGGAATAGCGTAAAATTACTTAATGATACAAGGTTACTAACATCTAAACAGAAAACAAATAAAGTAAATAGAGGATTATCATGAAATATTTATTCGGTATTTTGTATTGTTCAGAAATTAGATTTGCAATGAACAAGTATTTGGAAAACAGAATTAATATCATTGAGATGTGGATATACAGAAGAATATGTTGTCTGTCATGGAAAGATAAACAGACAAGTAGAAATACTAGAAAAACTAGAATAAAGAAAGAATTTCTTCAGGAATAAAAAAATCAAACAAATAAAATAGTTCGCAACATAAAGACACATGATACATTGACTACAACTTTATTAGAAAGGAAAGTTGACGAACGACCAGCAAGAGGAAGAATTCTTCTTCTTCTTTTTCTTCTTTTATCGTCAAACTGCTACCGGGTTGTTGGCCAGTGTCGCGGTTTTCTGTTTTTGTCTGCGCTGTTCTGGTGGCTTGTGTGATTGTTACTTTTGCTCTTTGACAGGATTCTGCTATGTCATCTAACCATTGTTTCATGGTTTTCCTCCGCCTCCTTCCCTGACGTTCTGTTATAGAAGACATGTATACTGTGGATTTTGGATGCATACTTATTAGGCGGCCAAACTATTTCATTCTTTTGTTTCTCAATGTATTTGCAAGGTTCTGTACCAACTTTTCTTATGCTGATGTTGGTGATTTTTTTGGTGTAGTTGGTAACTTTGCAGGCAGGGATTTCACATGTGAAGTTATTTTTTGGTGGCTTTGCTCATTGTCCATGTTTGGCTCTGGTAACACAAAGTAGTTATGAAAATGATGTTGTCCATCTGTTGCTTAGCTGTCAGTAAAATCTGTGGTTGCTTTAACAATGGGGAGATGGTAGGTTACAGCTTGCTTTTGCACCTAGCTCTATCTCTCATCTAGCCTCCGTCTTCATGAACATGCTTCCTAAGTATTTGAATTCTTTCACTTGGTTGATTGTAGTGCCATTGACATGGATGACAGAAGCCCTTAGTTAATGCCGCACTTATTGTGGGAACCTCTTGGTATTTCACCACTTTATAGTCACTTATATATTGTGTTGAAGTAAATTTGGTGGAGAATTATTTGAAGGTTGAAAGAGATAAACTAAAGGCTCTCCTAGTCTTAATATGATAGTCATTCACTTGTTGACTCTCAAATTGCTTCTGTCAATCTCCTGCTCCATCAACGAGAATCGATCGATTGCTTCTCGAAGATTTGTTCAGACGGCAAAAATCCATGTAAACAAAAGATAAATGGTTACTATTTTTTCTGTAGCAGTGTTGGAGTGATTGTATTCAATTTTTATAAAGTGGCAAGTCATTTTATCGTGATTGATTGTTTAAATAACATCAGACCACTTAAAGCAGATTTGGTTTAATGAGGGGAAAAAAGAAACAAACTTTAATGTTAGTGTTTCAATCCAATTGTTGGTTTTACAACTGTTCAACGTTGCTATCTGTGTCTTGTTATTATGTTTGGGCCGAGTCGGTTGATTGCTTTTTAAAAAAAAAAACCAGCTGATGTTCTATGGATATGCTTCTTTTTTTGTCCTTCTTTTTTTTTTGCCATTAGCATGCAGATTTAACTGATGATTGGTTTACTAGATAGTCAGCAGGTCGCTGATATGCTTTGTCCTTCTGCTTTCTTTCCGTTAGGCGGCAGGTTAACTGATGTAGGCTCTTCTAGATAGCCCAGGTCGCTTGATATGATGTAACCTTTCTTTGCTTTTTTGCCGTCAGTCGTCACAGGTTTCAGCTGATGATCGGTTTTAGATAGTACACGCTAGGTCGCTTGATATGCTTTGTCCTTCTCGCTTTTTCCGTTAGGTATAGCAGACTTAACTGATGATTGGTTTCTGAGATAGTGCATGGTCGGTCACTGATATGCTTTGTCCTTCGCTTTTTTCGTTAGGCGTGCAGGTTTAACTGATGATCGGTTTCCAAGATAGTGCATGGTCGGTCACTTGATATGCTGTGGCATTGTGGGGTTTTAAGATGTCTGTAACTCCATCAATCCATCTTTCCTCTGTTTGCTCCTTCGATAGTGCACGCTCAGTCACTTTATGTCATGCGGAATTGTGGAGTTTAACAAGTCTGTAACTCCATCAATCCATCGTTTTCTGGTCTGTGCCTTCCTTTTATGATTCCATTCAGGTTGTAGGTTCTTGTAACTGGTGTATTCGGGTTCATTCTCACCAAGTGGCCAAACCATTTGAGTCTCTGTTTTTTAATGAATCTTATAGCAAGGTGTTTCTGACTGTTCATCCAAGTTCCTCATTTCTTATATGGTCTCTTATTCAATTTACGCTTTCCTAACATCTCATTTCACAGGTGGCAATTTTCCTTTCTTGTTCTTTAGTCAGTGCCAATAAATATTGTATGAATATGCAATACTGGATATTAGTGTCTTTGGAGATTGATTGATTCATTGAGCGATTGATTGAGTGATAGGACCATCATCATTGCACTTCAGTGAATAACCATGTGTGCTCTGATTTCTTTTTTACACATGATGATTTCAACTTCGTAGCTCCGGCGAGGTTCCCGAACAAATAGAAGATAGAAATATTTGGAGGAATTTTATTTGTAAAAAC